>OZ014470.1:29832656-29955623 GCA_963965965.1 Trididemnum nubilum
ATTAGAGAGGCCCTTATGTCGTCTTTGAAGTAGAATATCTCTGGAACGGCTGGGTCAAGAACGATGAAGTCAACGCCCATTTAATCTAATACTCTTGGCCTAACTCTAGATACCCCATTGAGTTTGCTTTCAATCTTCGTTTAAGTTGAGATTAAAATTCAAATTTGTGGTTTGCACTTATTGGAGCTGGATCAAAGTGCGTTATTATATATTATCAAAGGTGGCCAAAGCGCAGCTTTTGAGCCTTTATGATTCCATAAGTTGCGTTGCACTTTAATGTTTTTATTTTGAGATGTTGTGGAAGTTGCATTGCGGACTATATTTGGAAGCGTAGCGCGATTAATTTTAACAGTACATTAAATGTACTGTTAAAATTAATTGCGCTACGCTTTCAAATTTTTTTCGGTTTGTAGCGCAATTTTATTCGATAAACTTCATTTTGTTTCATTTTAATCGTATTGTTGTCAAATGTCGGCCTTTTTAAATCGTAATGTTGTCAAACTTGCATTGCCTCTCTGACAAGAGGTTGGTTGCTTGACTGTATGATCGTAAGGTCTTTCGCAACTTTTCTGTCGCTTTCTTAAACGAATGCTAATTATTAATTTCTACGTCGCGATGTTACTGAGCGATAAAATAAATTTGTCTTGACATTAGCAAATTGCTTACTCTTTTTCCGACTAAAATTGTAAAACATGCGGAATTTGCATCGTGTCGTGTAATTTTAATTGCGGAAGTTGAGTTGCGCTTTGACTTGGTACGAGAATTTCGTTCCGCAATTGCGGAATTTGCGCTACGCTTCAGAGACAAAAGCTTTCAATTGCGCAACTTGCGCTTTGCTTCAAGTGATTTAGATAATCATAGCGCTGTGCGTTTGGTAAAATGCTACTCGTGCCACCTCCGTTTATTGTTATAACATCATAATAATCAACCATAGGCGTAGCCAGGATTTTTGATTGGGGGGGGGCAAACCACATGCAATGACGTCATCAGAAATTTTCAAAAAAGAAAGTTTTTGTGGGACAAAGATATCATAAAATGGAAGGTCTGAAGCTGTAGTCTTGTTGGCACTTAACCAGGATTTTGATAAAGGGAGAGGGCGAAAACTAATCGTTAGAAATTATGCAAATGCCTAACTTAGAAAACGTGTTGAGTATGCTAGTGTACTCAAACGTACCACAGACGGGGATCTGGGGGCGGAGCCCCCAGCCACCGGTGGCTATGGGGGTCTGGGGGCAAAGCCCCCAGCCGCTGGGCGAATTTTGTAAGTTTTTGGGAAAAAAAGCTATTTTATTCCCATTGGATCACATTTCGCACGTGTTCACAGCCATTTGAAAGAACTAGATTTTTAACATTAAAACGCCAATCGAAAAATTTTGATTGTTCAATCCTCCTTTTACGTGCAATTAAATTCCAAAACACGTTTAAAATCATGCATTACAGTGTAAAATTTTAATTGTGGGTGATTTGGTCCATGTAGGGGCAAGTAAGGCACATTGCCTCCTGCAATATTTTAGCAGTATATAATAATCCACTCGAAGATTTTTGTTTTGTCATGAAGTTAACCAGTTACAGGATTACATGTACGGCCAGGGAGCCCAGGACCCCTTAAATTCAATTTCAATAATTTGTTCAATGAGCATTTTCCCTTGCTATTTTTTAAAAGTATTTCGTTCGTAAAAACTGGCGAGATGAATCGTCGATAAAACAGATAGTTATGCTTACTAAACATGTTATTCCCGGGC
Source organism: Trididemnum nubilum (assembly GCA_963965965.1). Classification (NCBI taxonomy): domain Eukaryota; kingdom Metazoa; phylum Chordata; class Ascidiacea; order Aplousobranchia; family Didemnidae; genus Trididemnum; species Trididemnum nubilum. Next base: position 29,834,399 of record OZ014470.1, read on the forward strand.
CGGATTTACGTTGCGCGGGGCCCCTGGCACTAAGAGGATTTTTGCAACATCTTCCTGGCAAATATAAGTGAAGAACAAAAAAAGTCTTACCATCTGAGGGTGGGGCCCTGCCACTTAGCCATATGGCAAATACGGCGCTGGTTAATGGTTATTGCATTACGTTCATAAAAAGTTAAGATGAGGGCCTGAGGTTGCAATTAGCTTTATTTTTTTCAGTAATCCACGTTTCTGCTTTTGCAAATGTGGCAGTAAGTTACTTCACTCGGTAATTAGTGCATACCTTTTTTGGTTGATATTTTGGATTAATTTTCAAAAAAATTTAGGTCAGAAAATATAATTTAAAATTTTGTGGGAGACCTGCGTTTGCGAGCAAAAACTGCTCGACGCACGCTCATTTTTTTATCATTATTATTAAGTCGATTGTTTGTTTGCTCTCTTGCATTGTTTTTGATGATTACTGCTTAATAAACTACGATTTCATTACACACTGGCGCAAAGTAAAGCAAAATTGTATAGTTTTATCAAGAATCGAACCCTTACGTTTCACTAAAACCCAAGCGGCCACAGATGAGGAAGCGCCAATCGTTTCCATTTCCACTCTGCATTTCAGCAACGTGATAACGAAGTTTTCAAGTAGAATTTTTCTCTGAAAATTATTTTGGCAAATATTTTTTTACGCAGTTTATGACGGAATAGTGGAAATGGTTTACGCTGTCATCATCTGACATAAAAGAATTAAATTGCGTTATTGGGTTTATCATTGCAGAGATCTACAGTTTTAGCTTAGACCAAACCAGGAATGTGGATTGGAAGGATTCAAACGTCTAATCGAATGATAACTTTTACCTTATAATTACAAAGAGAAATTACTTGGGGTCCTGGGGCAAGGGTAGAACACCCAGCACTCAGAGAGTTTTGAAGAGTTGCAACGCAATACAATTGCATGGCAGTCAATCAAGGTGAACTAAAAACGTTACAAATATTTTGCATATACTGATTTAACAAACAATGCACTGCAGTTGTTTTCAAAATTCGGTGTACACAGTTTAAGAGGAAGCGATTCATTTTAACCGCTTTCACACCCATGACTGTGATACTTAAAAAATAACACCATGGCAAAAACTAAAAAGGTTACCAACACCAAGTGCTTTGCCCTATTTGCAGTTCTACATGAGTGTATATTTTCAGTAAAGCTATCATAATTCACTCAGAGCGTAACATCTTGCAGTATCTATGCACAGAGCGAAGATACTATAGTAGAGCGTTTGTGTAGGTTTAGCTTTTATTTCGTTTAAAGATTTTTTGTAATCGCAACTTTCTAGCAACACACGACGGTTATTAAATAGATAAGATTCTTACTAAATAAAAGCATATCAACCAATCACATTTTATTATCATAAATTGAAGAGAACTACAAGAACTTGAAAAACATTTCATACATGCGCGAAAAAACAAAGCTACGGTAACTACCGTAGATCTTATTTTTAAATATTTGAATAAAATCTAGATGTATCGCTATTTTACAGGGGCCCAATCAAGTAAAAACCATTGCTGCTTGGTTGATCCTCAAATTCGGCAATCTTTTATCAACCTATGCAGTATGCACCATCACAAACATGTTGGAGACTTGCTGAACAAAACATTAAACACTATTACAGTTGCTATAAACCATAAATTGCACGATATAAATTAAGTTTTTACTCTCGTGCTTCATTGCTTCAATTATAGTTGTCAAATTTCAGATTTGTATAATGGGTTACCAAAAGCTCGAGCTGTAACTGTTTCGTATTTAGAAGAGTAAACTTTGTTTTTTCGACATAATATTCATTAACAAAATCAAAACCAGCTCACTCGCATTCTTTTTCAAACGTCTTAGTACTTAAACCTACTTTTGTTACTAGCAATTTTACACTAGCACTAAGCTAATGCATTTCGGGAATAATTGCGGAGCGAATTTTCGTACCTAAATACTTTTGCACCAGACTAAATGGCCGGACAAACAATTTTGTTGAAAGAGTTACTACTTGAAATCGGTTATATTGAACAAAGGAGAACTACTAGACGAAAAAAGAGGAGCCCCAAACCTTGTTCGACTATTCCTTTTGTCCACAAAAATGAATTTAACCTGTTCGACTCCGTACCATTGGCAACCCTGCGTTTCGAAATTTCATTACATCATAAACGGATGACTCACAAAAAAAATTATGGAATAATGAACACAATGTTTACAGGAATAATAATCCAACATCGCGTTGCCTATTGCGCAAAAATTTTTTTAAGTCATCCATTGTTAATGTTACGAAATTTCAGAACGAAGGATTGTCAATGGTACGTAGTTAAATGCATTAAATCTTTTTGCAGATAAAGGGAATAGTGGAAAAAGTTAGCAGCACCTCTTCATTACCTCAAGTAGTTTTCATTTCTTCAATAAAACCGATCTCGACCAGTATCTCTTTAAAAGAATTGCAGTAAAAGCTAATTAATTGTCAGAGACAAAAGCGTTAATTAAGCTCGAAAAGCACAAATTGGCGTTCAAATCATAGACTCTTTATTTAGTAGACTAGAAACAGACGCACGGAGAAAAAGAGAAGAGGATTCAAGGAAAAAAGGTTGCTCTTGTTGCGAAGGTTTTTTGTGGTCACGCGTATTCGACTGATTTGATTCGACATGTTCGACGAACAAGAGAAATGTGAAGAAAAAAAAACTAAATTGTCAGTTTTCAGTCTACTAATATAAAGTATATAGTCAGGACGTATCACAGACGAATTTGTTACCCGGAAAAGTACGCATTAAAATAACAAAATGCAGGCTGTCAAGCGGCCATTTAAAACACAAACAAAAAAAAGACGGCGTTTTCGAAAAAAAAAGAACGTTGTAACAAATAAGAATAAAACATGAGTTACAAGTTAAGATATTCTAATCAAAACAAGAATCAATTTGGAGTATTGTTGTCAAAAAACAACTGCATACACAAAAGTTGCTAACAATTTTGATAGCACAACTCAATCTAGATGATCTAAGAACAGCAAGACCTCGTACATACAGAAAATCTTCAAAACAAATAGATATCATAGCGGAAAATGTCAGTTCTTGGTGGCACAAAAATCAGTTTTCAAACACTGTTTTTAACACTCGAAACAGTTCATCCATCGACTAGTTTGTTTTTACGGCAATTTGTTTTCCAGCTTTCTGATGCTGCTGCATAGCTGAATTAGCTTTTTTTAAGGTAGCAGTTGCAGTAGATACCACTTTTTTTGCCACTTCAAAAGCCGCCATGTCTTAACTTGCGACAGCTTATTCATAAGTTTCCGCATGCCTGTTCAACATTTTTTGTGATACAAGCAGATTCTATTGAGGTTTCACTTGTTTTTGCTGTATGTGCTGTTCTTTTTTGTCCAGGAAACATATCCTGGAGAGAAATAAAGTACAAACCTTATCCATACATAACATGCACTAGAGTATAAAGAGCAAGTTGTACTTTTGAGAAAATCTACGTACTTTACTTCTGGTCTTTTGGTCCGAAAAATCGATAACTAGACTAAAAATTAGTTTATAACCAATCTAATTCCGTAAAAAATACAAACGAAACAAATGACTAAGAAAATAAACAGAAAAAAATAAACAAAAAAATGAGCGCAATGAAATGGGAAAGCCAAATCCGTAAAATGTGTTCCAAATTTGCCAGTGGGTGCTGGGCACTATATCATCTACAAAAATATGCTGATTGCAATACTTTACTAATGGTATAATATAGCATAATTCATTCTTATTTAAGCTACTGCATAAGCAGCTGAGAAAGTGCTTCCAAAACAACCTTAAATCCATTAGATATACCTCAAAAACTAGCAGTAAGAATCATAACACATAGCAAAGCTCACACCAAACCCTTATTTCATAAGTTACAGATACTAAAACTGCATGATTTGTATACACTTGAAATAGCTAAATTAATGTACAGACTTTACAACAATTCATTGAACATTTGCAATTTAAACAGAGATACAAACAAATTACTGGACGATACCCACTCATACCATACAAAAAGAAAACAAAGTAAAAATTATTTCATACCTCGGGTTAAAACAACACAATCACAAAATTCATTAACATATATAGGGCCCAAAGTATGGAACCAAATACCACTAAACGTCAAAAACATGAAACACTTTAAATTAAAAAATGAACAGGAAAGGATGATGATATCTGATTATACCATGTGATTCTTGGAATGATTAGATCGTTAAGATAAATCAGAGTAGAAAAAAAAGAGCTTTCAAATAATATCAAAACTTTGAACAAATTGGCACACGGGGGGTGCTTTTTTCCAATACACCATGACAAAAATTATTTGTAAAAGTGAAATTGAATGTCGTAAATTATAAGGTCAAAAAATTAAATTTTTGCTGTAAATACTTAAATTTGATTGTGATATGTTTGTGCTGTAAATAGACTTGCTTATTTCGTTTTGTTGTTGGGTTGCAAATGCTATCTTTACTGCATTATTGATTTTGTGACAGCTGACTTTGATGACTACAATAGTCTTTTTGCTGTTTAATAATAAATTGAATTGAATTGAAAAGCGCTTGACAGTCTGCAAAATGAAAAATATAATAAGAATGTTTCGAACAATAATACACAACTCATCGCAAATTTCAACAAAAAGTCTTAAAGATCGCATGCAAGTTCAGGAAAATTTGGTGCCATCTTAGTTTAGGGAGGAATATTTCTCGTAGAGTCTTCTTGTTCTTCTGATGACTGTTATCCACATAGGGTTATTTCTACTGTAGTTCTGCTGTTGCACATTTTTTAGAAATCCACAATTGATTCATTGTATGACATAAGTACATTTCAAGATTTTTTGTGAAGATAAAAACGCTGCATGTACACTTGCTAGTCTTTCACAAATGCACTGTCAACGATATAAATAAAGCAGAGTCACAAAAGCAGTTGATCCAATGTTGGGAATTAGTCGGTGCATTCTGTTGCTGAAATCCATGGTCCAAAACTTCTAAAAACAAGCAAACTGTGAAACTACGTATATACACTCTTTGATTTTGCATTTTCAATTAATGCAAATACATGCAGGGATTCAAATAGACTAATAAAGTATAAATGACTAAAAAACGAACAAATTCGTAGTCTAACTAAGATGATTATTGACTAAAATTTATCACCAGATAAACCACAACATTACTCAACAAATTTTGCAACAAAATACCTCTCTTTAAAAAAAGAAAAAAACAATTTAGATTAACTGGCTTAAGCGCATGACCGATAAGTAATCAAAAGATTACAAAAAATTATTACAGAAACCTTGAAACTCAAATGTGCATTTAGATTGGACACAGAGCAATGTGAAGCATCTTTGCAAGTAATTGTTTACAACACTTGCAAAGACTGGCATACCACTGCAATGCTTCTAGTCTCAACCATATTGGTACACCCTCTACATTCTAAATTATACCTTTCTGAATGCTGTTGTCTTGTAGCTAATGAAATTCCACCATTCAAAATCCAATCAGAGAAATTCCACTTTCATAGTTAGCAATATTCTGGTAGTAGTCTGAGTGGTCGCAGCAGCGTAGGTGATCTTTCTAAGGCATTGAATTATGCTCCTTGAAGAACCAGAAATTTTTCCTAAACGATTAAAAGAAATTAGCAGCAAATACTAAAAACAATGACACAAAAATAAAAGCAGCAAACGCTAAAAAAAAAGACATACCTAATGTAAAATATTTTCTTGCTCTAGCAACTGAGTACAGAAGTAGAAATGACCCACTTGCAATAATGAGACTCAAAACACGACTCAGCAAAATTAGAAGTTTAGCGGAATGCAAAAAATAATCAGCGAAACAAAGAAATTCTTTTGCCAATTTATATGTTATATAGTATTCCATTGGTGAATTTTTGACTACCGGTACATCAAATCAAATTTTTCATTATACTCAATGTATTAAGCCAATGCATATAACATACCAGCAATCTCGCGATTGCGAAGGGCAAGGCAACGCAGCACCTTTTGAGAAAATGCTGCAGCAGTGGCAAGTTATTGGCAACAATGTGTCCAATTTGACAGGTCCCAAATTTAAACCTCAGACCTCCCACTAAACGATCAGTAGTCATTTACCGATCAGTGGTCGAGTGGATAGAGCATCTGCTACTGAAGCGGTAGACACGGGTTCGATTCCTGGTCGGGTCAAACCAAAGACCATAAAAATTGGTATTCACAGCTTCCCTGCTTGACGTTGAGCAATTAAAGGGACAGTGTGAAGCCTCCATCGTGTATGGTAGACAGATGGGCAGGTGGCAGCTTGACTCGAAGACCGAAAGGTCCCTTCGCTGTCTCCTGGCCAAGGCAACTTGGTGAATAAAATGTAATTACAATTACTAAAGAAAAAACGCGTTACTGCTCAACAACTGACCAGTGTTAATTTGGTTGAATCTCGCTGCAAGTGAGGCTGCAGTCAGCACCAAAAATTGTATCTCATATCAGATATATGCAGTACTTAAATTGTAGGGAGATGGGGGGATGCAACCCCCATCGAAATTGAGCGTCCCCCATCGAGATTTGGGCGTCCCCCCATCCAGATTTGAGCGCTGGTTGATGAGAGGAAAAAGACATACAAAGTCCAGTCGAATATAGCACCAAATTCCGCGGGAACAGTGATGTAGACAAAAAAGCACTTCAACCGGAGACCTTTTTTTTGGAGATCACCTGTTTTTGGCAGGAAAAAGCTGTTAAATTTTTGATTTCGGCCAGAAAAAGCCTTTGAATTTGGGCAAAGACCTTTTTTTTTGTGGATATCACCTAATTTTCACTGAAAAATCACCTCAATCCAATTCAAAACTAAAGAAAATTTGGGTAAAGTTGGTTTACGATTGGATCAAACTTCCAACCAACCCCCCCCCCCCCCTTGCAAAATCCTGGCTATGCGCCTGATCTTCACTAATCTAAGGTTCAGTCAAGTTAGCAAAAGCGTCCCCCCATGTAAAATTTTACAACTTAAGTCCTGGATTTATGTACCAACTAACTGTAACATTGCACACAAAACTGCCTACAAATGATTATTTGAATAACGTACCCAGACACTACGTCATGCTTGTTACATTTTTTCATCCAAAAAATCTTTTAAAACTTCTCGTTGCATTGCCAGAAAATCGTGGATTACCTTGCATGCATTACCCTGTGCATTGAAAATGTAATTCCTCATTCATCAAATCAGTCTTCCTGGGTAACACAATGGCTTAAAAGTTGGTATCAACCAATCAATGCCTTATACCGGTAGTCTGGACAATTATTCACTACAGCAGAAACTGTTTGTTTAAGCAACCATATCTAGCAACCAGATTTCAAGCTGGCTTTAGTAAGCTATCTTTTATGCCTGAAATGCAATTTTGTATTTTAAACAATTTTAGAATCGATAGAGACTATTTCACCAAAAATTTGTATCTAGTTTTTTACTAATTCTAACCCAAATTCTAATCCTTACAATAAAACTAACACCACATCTAACCCTCACCCAAACCCTAACTCAAACCCTAATCTAAACCCTTAAAAAATAGAAAAGCAAATGAAAGAAGCGTGGATAAATATCTTTCATTTTTGTCTTATTTTCATTGACTTGAAAAATTTCTGTGAAATAGTCACTGCATATAAAATATGTATCAACAATTTGCAATCACTGATAAGATAATCATCATCATCATCATCATCATATTTATTTATTTACCAAGTGACGTCATATCACAAGAAAAAACTGCAACTTCCTCTAGGTCTATCACCAAAGCATCGAAATACACAATTCCTTTAAAACCAACACACAAACTTGCAGAGTCAAAGCGATATTTAGTCACTTGGTGAAGAGACAGCAAAGAACCGAAAGGTCATCTAAGTCTACTGCCACCTCACCAAGTTAAGGTTAAAAAAGCAGCTTCTAGATTTTCTCAGTCTGCTACTTTCTATGATAAAAAATTTTATGCAAAACTAAAACAAAGTGTTGCAAAGATATGTACACTTTATACAGTGCATACACAAAACTCACAGTCAACATGTAAAGAAAATGCAAGGCAACATTAGAATTGTTCTAACTCTAAGCATACTAAAAAAAAAATACTGTAACTACAGATTGGATAGAAAATAAAATCAATAAAGTTCATAATGCTTATTTATGTTTTATAGATAGACCTAAGCAAATACACTGCCAGAACAGAGTATAATCTAACAGTTAAATAATCGTATAAAACTTGCATTATGTCTCTAACTTTTATCTGTCAGTGTCAGATCTTTAAACCTTGTATGGTATCTGCTACTGTACAGTAGCCCACTGTGCATCGCTGCCAAGTACTAAGGTTAGCAGCCTAAGTAAACATTTTCACAAGTTTTCATTTAAACTGTTTTAACAATCTATCAGTTTAATATCAAGTACACTTTTTTTAATTTCATTCACTATATGTATGAGCAGATGAGTGATAAAGTCAGTAAGTGTCTAATGGAATCTGTCTACAGGTCTAGTTTATTCTGAGACTAAAATTGAAACCACTCACAACTTTGGTTAAGATTAGTAAAATCGCTTTGACATTTCACTTTTCTCGATTTGCCATTTTACTTTTCCAAATTTACCAGTTTACATTTTAGATTTTACTCATTCACCAGTGCCTATAGCCAATTGCACTATCTCAGATATGCTAGTAGTACAGTAGTAGGCCTACCAATACCATGGTCAGATCTCAGATGGTGCTTTTGCAATATAGGCCTATACACATAGCCAACAGTAACTTGAATGAAACTGCATTAATTAATAAAATATAAGACCTTAGGCTTCCCTCTGATATTCTATCTATAATGCAATAATTCCAAAAAACTCAGCAGCTCAACCCTAAAATTAAAAAAGATTATTACTGTAGACTAGGTTATTTTGACTTGTTACAATGTTAGTATCAAAAATTTTGTCTTAATATTTTGACTTGATCATGAAACGTAAGCCTAAGCTTATTGACTAACTGCTTGCGCTTTGTGATATTCTTCCAAGCCTGTTCTACCACTACCAAGGATATTTTACCACAACTCAAGAGTAGCCTAACTTTGCCCAGTACCATCGTACCAAGTTGCCTATGAATAGAGCGGATCAAGTCAAAATTGAGAGCGGAGTACGAAACTGAAGGTTGGGACACAGGATGTGACGTAATAAATCTGCAAAACCATGGTAGAAAAAAAAATTTCGCGGGCGGGCACAAGTCCGTTAATCCGTTAATAACGAAGCTAACTTTTTCTTGAACTCGTTAATCCGTTAAAAAGCTTTTTCATGTTAACGGACTAAATTAACTTCCGTTAAGTTCTGTTAACGGACTAAATTAACTTCCGTTAAGTTCCGTTAACTTCTGATAAGGTTTTTATCGTTAATATCTTGCACCATTCATTCATCGTACCGGTACAAACCAGTTTGCACTGGTAGCACTTGTTGCGTATCAGCACGAGTTTTACAGAAGAAAGCGAAGAAAGGAGCTCTTTTTTGTGACAAATAATAAGCTGCAGCCTCAGAGGTCTATTAATTATCGCTGTTCGCAATTTCCAAAGATTTTCCGATCGCAGCTTCGTTGGAGCATTTGAACTTATTTCTATCTTGAAATTAGATTAGACTTTAAAATGTAACTTCCAAAACACAAAAAGACCATCATATAGCTATAAACATTTCCTTCAATCTGCTCAACACCGTCAATACGTGTTCTAGAAGCGAGGGAATAAAAGAAATGTACATTACACGCAAAATATTAACGAATTAACGGACTGTATTAACTTCCGTTAATTAAAGCTGAAAATAATAGATTAACGTTAACGGAGGTGGGAAGTTTGTTAACGGACTAGTGGTTAACGAAGCAAACGTTTTGTATTAACTTGCCCACCTATGAATTTTTGAATATATACTTCACTGCATAACGTTTTTTAGTTTATTAGAAACAGTCTGAAACTGCTTTAAACCATAAAATTGTTTAACAATATAATGAAATCTGTAACAGTTTAAGGCTAGTTTAGGCCTGCCAATCTGCATACTTTTCTTCGTTTTTTAATCAATAACCTAGCGCTAAAACCTTTAAGCCAAAGCTTAGCCTAAACATGTCATGATTTTTTTATGATTAATTGTGCATTTCGTTGAAATACTACCTCTTTTAAGCTTGTTTTACACCTCCACCATCAACTCCTTTCACTGTAACCATTGCTTGCCATTGTGCGACCTGGTCAATTGGGCACGAAAATGGCGGCCAATTTCATTGGTTGCACAACTTGTGTGTTCTAGTGATGTTGGGCTACTTGGCAAACAATAGCATTAGATAATGGCTTGTAAAATACCAGTAGGCCACCGCCAAATGAGTACAACTGGGATAGCCTACACATGTGCGTTCCACCTCTGCCATGTTGATGTTGACATAAGCAGTGGTAATAGCATCTGCCTTGCAGTCATCAGTCTGCAGGCCGGGGTTCACTACTACTACTATTTCAGTAGGCTACCTGGCTACTTGGTAGAGCGTTTCAAAAAAACTTTAACAATTGGTAATCATGTCTTTCCTGCTTGACATTCCAGGCCTAGCTGTAAGCTGCTAGATGCCATTGCCTTATAATTTTTGCATATTTAGTTACAGAATTGCCTCGACCAGGAAACAGCTAAATGACCATAGGGTCTTAAGAGTCGTTGCCACCAGTCTACTACACCAGTAAAGCTTCACACTATCCCTTCAAGTGCTGAGCGCCAAGTAGAAAAGATGTGAATGCTATTTTTTAAAGTGTTTTGGTATGGCTCGATAAAGGGATCAAATTCAGGTCTACCGACCGTGAGACCAATGCTCTAACCACTAGGCCTAAGCCACCACGCCGCTTAAAGGAGCCCTAGCCTACCAGCTACCATCGCACTGTGACTGTACTATAAGACTACTGCAAAATCAATAGCAATGATAATTACTTGAACTTTTCACTTTTCCAATGTGTGCCTAACAATATTATCTGACCTAGTCCTACTCGGCACTACAGTACAGTGCAAAGAATTTAGGAGCTGACACCTCACAGCACTACTTGACAAAGCTTTCTGCAACACTCTGCACTGCTACCACTGGTTACAAGAGATTATTGTGTTCGTATGACTTGGAATGAAGTCAAAAATGATTGCAATGCAAAATTTTGAACTATTGCATACATTAATTAAAGTGAAATTATAATCACTTCTAGAGATGGTGCGGTCCAGAAAATTTTTGTTTGCAAACTGCACCGCACCGTTGAATTCCATCCGCATACCTTACTGCACCACAAAAGTCAAAATGTAATGGTACCGCACCGCAAAAGTCAAAATGTAATGGTTACGATATTGCTTAACACCAATAATGTATCTTACTGCATGCGAAATCACAAACCAAACAGGTTGGCACCCCATGGTCCACCTGATGCTAGTCAAACAATAGCTTTAGATAATGACTTGGTCTAAATCGTTGCTTTTCCTTGATGATAGGTCTTAGTTCAATTTTAAATAATAAAAAATTATCCCAATCAGGAATCAACTCATGGACAATTGGACATTATGTTTGGAATATTGAATATACAGTATCACCACTTCCACTTTAGAAGTTCCAACTGCCAAAGTTTGATGGCTGAATTCATGCAAACAGTAGCATTAAAAACACAGTCACATCTGACATCATCACTAGGCTTGCCAGAGTAAATCATGGTCATGATGGGTGTATGTGTATAAATCTGTCCTTTAAATTTAATTGTAATTTAAACTTTAGCTCAAAGTTTCTCAAGCCTAAGGTGAAGAATTATATAGCAAAAGTAGTTTTAACCATTACATTTTTATTTTTTGTAACTGGTATCACATATGATAAGAGAATACTAATAATTATAAACGAAAAAGGTGGTTTAAGGTCAAGTACTTTGTACTTCTACACGATCAGTCAATGAGCATTGACATGTTGAATTTGAACCAATATTACAAGCAATTATTACCAACTATGGTATCTATATCTATTGTAGATTTGGAATGGAGAGAAAATGATACACTCTGCACTGACATCTAAATATGGCTCCTCTTAAAACAGTAGAAATAGAACTCTGAAGCTACTTTATACTGTACAGTAGGCAACAGGAACCAGGAATAGGTTGTCGTGTGGGGTAGGGTGACTGATAGTGATACTAACTACAATCACGTAAGAAAAATTTTCAAACTATGAATCTGAAATTCCTAACTCTCTGCTCAGACTACAGAGAGTTACTCTGGTACTGTAGAATCAAGCAGTCAAAAATATTTTGTCACGCTCTCAGTACCATTACTGTAGTGCTTCAATGATAAACTCTAATGTTTATTGCAAGGAATCCTTCAGTTTTTAGATATAGCCACTAGCCTTTTTTCAACTTACAAGTAGTAAGTACCGATACCTGCTTACAGTTTGACTATTACTAACACCACCTTATCTGTTCGTGTCTGGTGTTATGCAGTACCGATATGCAGTAGTCTAGGGTTAACCACTACTGTACCAGTACCAATCTAGCTCTGCTTACCGGTACAGGCTGCAGGCGCGGGGGGGCAGGGGGGCAATGCCCCCCCCCCGATTTTCGTTTTACCACCCCGATTTTTTTCTTGCCCCCCTCCCACGGTATTTTTTTGGGAGGAAGAAGTTGGTGTTTTTGGGCGGAAAAAGGAAAAAACGTTAAAATTTGCGATTTCGGCCAGAAAAAGCCTTCGGATTTCGGCGAAGACCTTTTTATTTTTTTTTGGACATCACCTGCATTTGATCGGAAAATTTGTGATTTTGGCCAGAAAAAGCCTTCGGATTTCGGCGAAAACCTTTGCCCCCCTGATTTTAATTTTGCCCCCCCCCCCCGATCTCGCAAAGCTGGCGACGCCCCTGCGCGTGGCCAAAAATACTTCGCAGCGAGGGGAGCCTTTTTCTCTTCAATTCTCTTGGTTGTTTCTTCGCGCGTCAGTTTCTAGTCTATTAATAAAGAGTCTATGCTCTCACCGAACGTCCGCAACCTTTTCTAGTCTATAGCCTACCAAAATTTTTTGTTAGAGTCAAGAAACATGTTCAGCCAATCAAAACTAAGTTTCTAGTAGCCAAAATAGGCGATTTTAGGATGCTCCGAATTCTGAAAAAATAAACTTGAACCGAAGGCACCTTTTACTGTTTCAGTAACATGCATTGTCTTCTATTCATGAAATAGTTACATCCAGACTAACCATTGTTGTTCAAAAAGAAAAAATCACCAGCAATAATCTTTAAAAAAATGTAAAAAATTATTGTACGCGGCGCTGCGCTGACGCTGTTACGTAAAGCAGATTTTAGTTGCCACGCTGCGCGGTACACCAACAACAGTGCGCGGCCGCGTACGCTGCACTGTTGCCATCTCTAGTACTTTGCATGCTTAGGGTTGGCGTTGACTACTAAATGCAGGCACGAAATTATTCATTGAAAGCTAAAAGCTAGGACATTCAGGTCGTAAGTCTTTGCTCGCTTCTCGTAAAAAAATTTATCGGATATGAAGAAGACTATAAGTTCACCAACTTTGAGCTTTTTACAACCTTCCGTTCTCAAGATAAGACAATTTAGATTTTCCCTTCAGAAATTTCACCAGGGTTGCCAACTACAAACAAAATTTCAAAAAGTTACTGCATGTTTGCAACTCTCAAAAAGGATTTTCGGCAGTGTTGCTGTCAAAACAAAATAAAGGGTTAGAATTATTGTAAATTAGCTGCTTTTCAAGTAAATTCAAGCCAACTTTCCAAAAGTAAATCTTCTGTCAAAATGGCAACACTGAAGTAAGAGGGAAATTGTTGACTTTGAACTGAAATATCTTTAAAACGGCATGACGCAGAAAATCCTAATTTGGTTAATAGTGAAAAACTTGATTTGAATGCCCGTTTAAAGTATTTTTGGTACTGGGATTAGATGTATTATGTATAGCAGTTTGAAAGCAAAATAATTGTGGCGACATAGGCGTAACCAGGATTTTTGGCTGGATAGTAAACCAGATATCACATGCAATGACGGCATCAGAAATTTTCGAATGATAACTTTTTCTGGAACAACGATGGTGTTCAGAAGCTGTGGCTTGGGTTTGGCACATAACCAGGATTTTGCTATAGGGAGAGAGCTTAAACCAAAAGTAAATCCATAAATTGGCAGACGTATTGAGCAAAATAGTATTACTCAAACGTATCACACACTGGAGTCTGAGGGCGGAGCACCCAGCCGCCGGAGGCTATGGGGGTCAGGAGGGCAAAGCCCCTAACCGCTTGGCGAATTTTGTCGATAAACTAACAACAGTATTTTAATGCCATTGGATCACAATTCGCACGTGCTTAGAGCCATTTGAAAGAACTAGACTTGTAACACACGAAAGCTAATTGAAAAAATTAAATTGTTCAATCCTCAATGTACTTACAATTTAAGTTCAAAACACGTTTAAAATATTGCATTTTGGGGTTAAATTTCGTAAGTGATTTGGCCCAGGTAGGTGAAAACAAGGTACATTGCCTCGTGCAATATTTTAGCAGAAAATGATAATCCACTTTAAGATTTTTAGTTTATCATAAAAATAACCAGTTGTAGGAGTACATGTAGGCCTAGAACCAGGGGGCCAAGGCCTCCTCAATTCAAAAATTTGTTCAATGAGCATTTCCCCTAGCTAATGTTTCTTTAAAAGTATTTTGTCGCGTAAAAAATAACCAGGTAGAAGGTTTTCATCAATGATGAAAAGAACGATTTACAAAACTTGTGTAAGATCAGCTATGTTGTATGGAAGTGAAGCACAGTGCTTGAGAGAAAAAGAGATGGCAATTTTGAGAAGAACAGAAAGAGCTATGATTCGAGCGATGTGTGGTGTGAAGCTATTAGATCAAAGAAACAACGAGGAGTTGGAGGACATGTTGGGTATAAAGGAGTCTTTAGATAGGATGGCTAAAGCAAGCAGTATGCGGTGGTACGGTCCTGTTTTGAGGAAAGAAGATGAAAATGTGATAGTGATCGAAGGCTTTGAAATTTGAAGTGAGTGGTAGTACAGGAAGAGGAAGACCGAAACTAACATAGCAAAAGCAAGGAGAGAATGAGATGAAGAAAAATGGTTTTGGGAAAGAGGATGCATGTGATCGAACAAAATGACGAGGCGTGGTGAAGACCAGGGTTGGAAATATCGACTTGAAATCGATATCGTTATTCGTTACTTTTTGGTTATCGAATGCAAAATTTTCTTTACTTTTTAGTTTCATTACCGAATGTGCCTTTTCCCTACTTTTTTGTCTGGTAAATCGAAAAAATTAATCGATATTTTTTTCAAGTTAAGCAAAATTTTTTTGGAAACACGTTAATCATTTTTTCGTGTACTGCGGTTTTATTGTAAAAGTAATTAGAGATAGTTGCAGCGCAGCGTATGCGGTCGTGTACGCGGTTTGACCAACAGCGCCGTGCAGCGTGAAAAATTTCAGTAGTTTTACAGTGCAGTGCAGCTGCAGCGTGGAGGTTAAGATCACTTCTTAGAATTAGGTTAGGAATCAATCACTCTACCTCAGTTGTTAAATTCAGTCTCAATGTAGCCAGCCTAGGTCTGTTAGTGTAAAATACCATGGTTTACCGGTAGCCTAGGTTTATCTTTCAAATCATAGGCCTACCGTGCATATCTAACCATAATCGTAATGCAGCCTGTCAGGGGCGTCGCCAGCTTCGCGAAATCGGGGGGGCAAAATTAAAATCAGGGGGGCAAAGCTTTTTCATTATTACTGAATTGGATTGGGGCGAAGTTTCAGTGAAAATCAGGTGATCTCCAAAAAAAAAAGGTCTTCGCCGAAGTCCGAAGGCTTTTTCTGGCCGAAATCACAAATTTAAACGTTTTTTTCCGGCCAAAATCAGCAACTTTTTCCTCCCCAAAAAATACCGTGGGGGCAAGAAATAAATCGGGGGGCAAAAACGAAAATCGGGGGGGCATTGCCCCCCCTGCCCTTCCGCAGGCGACGCGCCTGGCTCAATGCCCTCGAAAGTTTTCAATAATAATATTGAGATTTAAGATATTGCATATCATAAAATTCAATGTTTCGTTAGATTGGATGAAAGGTCAATTGATTATTTAAACAGAATGTTTATCAAAGCTAGCCTAACAGCTGCCAAAATATTTCTCAGCTGCCACAACAAAAATCGATTGGTTATTATTTTACATAACCACAGTTTCTCCCAACTCGACAACGCAAAAATACTGCGTCTCCAGTTGAGACAGAGTATCTGGTTTTTGATACGCCCATCCTGGGGCGACCAACCTGACGTGAGACAACTCATCAAGGGGCTCTGGTGCTATCGAGAGATACTGAAACCCAAACTCAATTTCGCGCAACACCATTTTTCTTCTCGTCGCTCTAGGACGGGTTTAATTTATGCAATGAAAGTAATTTTAACCAAAACAGCCTCTAGTTAAAATTTTCACATAGGCTGTTTGGACAAAAAAGTAATTTTAACTAAAACGTGCGCAACTACAAACAAAGTAGGTAAAATTTGTGTGTTTTCGGATAAGGAACATTTTCTAACACAATAAAGTTGCATTTTCGCATTAATCCGTTAAACCGAAATTTGACTGTATCTTGAGTCAAAGTTTGCAAGTTTAGACTACTTCCAAGCGAAATTAAGATCGGGCCGTACGGTTAACTACCATAATATGCTGACACTCCATTATTGAAAACAAACGAAACTACCTGTAGACTGAGCAGCATCGCGCAGATGTGATTTTGTCGCAAAACGATTACTGATGACTGACTCTGAATCTGATACCCGAAAGGTCGTATTTGTAATGAAGTAGAAACTTACATAAGACAGTTAAATTGACGCAAACTGCGAAAATATAATTAACCGAATCAAAAAGCTTTGCTTATTGAACTTCTAGCTGTAGTACCGGTAGCGTTTATTCAAAAAGGTACTGTCTACTGTAGGGTTGCTCAAAGTGCGGCCCTATAACTATTTTTTAAAAAGTAGCAAATTTGCATTTTGTTTGCCTCTACATAAGCTACGGTATAACTTTTTTTGTTTTATTGGAACGACCAACGCTCGCGTCGCGTGTTCCTCTGTTTTTACTCGACCATTTTCCTACTAACGAGTGCGAAATTTCAGACTTTTGCTTATAACTCGAGAACGGTTTAGTCTAGTACATGAAATTTTGACAGCAGTTTGAGATTAATGAGTTGTATGTTTGTACCAAATTTCGAGGCAATAGGTCACGTGACTTCGGTTTTAGAACCCGAAAACCGCCCCGCAAGTTTGGCGTAAAAAGCGGTTTCAGTCAAAAACGGCTTAAGTACGGCAAAAAATATTTCATAGGGTTGTATGTCTCAAGATACCCTTTCATCCCAACCAACCCACTGTTGGCCGCGATGAGGTTTATTTCTTTTTTTTTCCTTTTTTTTCTTCCTAAATTTTGTGCGCTCTTCTTCTCCTAAACCACAAAACATGGAAATCTAATTTTTGTGTAAAGTTGTTGAGCTGCAAATGCAATTTTTTCTCCCGATATTTTTTTGGGCAGCTGCACCGGAAACCCCCCCAAAATGGGGCCCCAAAAAATCAATTTTTTGAACGGCTCAAGCTAGGGTGCTACTTTTTTTTGATATTAGTAGATATTTAACAGACAAATATTTTGACATAGTTTGAGGGTGCTACCGCCCCGGGGACCCCCAACTGGACCCCCCAAAAATCAATTTTTTGAATGGCTGAAGGTAGAGTTCTATTTTTTTTTTTGATATCAGTAGATATTTAACCGACAAATATTTTGACATAGTTTGGGGGTGTCACTGCCCCAGGGACCCCCCCAAATGGGGCCCCAAAAATCAATTTTTGAACAGCTCAAGCTAGGGTACTACTTTTTTTTGACATCAGTAGATATTTAACAGACAAATATTTTGACATAGTTTGGGGGTGCCACTCCCCCCGGGGACCCCCCAAAAATCAATTTTTTGAATAGCTCAACTTGGGTGCCAGTCTGTTTTGATATCAGCAGATATTCAACAAACAAATATTTTGACATAGTTTGGGGGTGCCACCCCCCCCAGGGACCCCCAAAAATCAATTTTTGAAAGGCTCAAGCTAGGGTGCCAGTGTTTTATGATATCAGGAGATATTTAACTGACAAATATTTTGACTCCACTTTTCTGGAGGTTCCATAATCAGATATTTTAGAATAATTGCTGATTTTACGATAGACAAAAAGTACTTTTGAGCGACACAGCATTAGCTATGCGTCGGTCGTTCACTGGGTTTGCTGGCAAACTCCCATCTAGTTGTTTTGTATTTTTATCTCCGCGCAGTTTGCATTCCAAAACGAGTGTCACAGCAGATCCATACGTCACAGTTCGTAAATATGTGTTCAGTAATCCTACTACTGGGAAATAGGCGTTGCTTGGGGGATGGATGAAGCCTACATCTTAGCCAAATAATTTAAAAAGTTTCACCCGAATAACATGAAACAAAGTTAATTTATTAAAGATTAACTCCGCGGCTTAACAATGATTTAATAAGGTTGGACAATTCAAAACTTACATAATCATTAACCAGTATTTGGAAAAAAAATTATCCAAGCATTTTATGAGAACTGTGCGGCTCACTAAATCTTAGAAAAAAAGTCATGCAGTCAGCTTCTCAACAAGCTTGATCATCCCTTGTCTATAGCATAAATTTTAAACTACAAGCTTGATGCAACGGATTTCCAAATATCGTCTATATATACAGTAGAACAAATAAAATTGTAAAAAATACCAATGCTTTTGGTGTCAAACAGTCAGTCTAATAAACTAAATTATGGAACACAGTTACTAATGCTTGTGCTTATCACAGCGAAACCGACTTCCTCTTATGCTGTCGTTTTCCAAAGTCAAAAGAGAGTACAGTATTATCTTTCAGCTTTGGAATTGAAGGTGTATTATTAAATGGCATATTATTAAATTGGCATTTAAAGGTTCATCAGAGCATATTAATAAAAAACATTGCACAGTAGTAAAGTTTCTGTACAACAGCAACTGGCCTGAACAAAATCAACAGTGGAAACTTTTAGATTTAGTTTACGTAGGATTTTTTTAAAGATTTACATCAGATTTTTTTGGAGTTTTTGTCACACGTTAAATGCAGCAACCGGTTTGTAATCCCTTACATTTTTTTGTCTTAACTATTTCCGTAAGTTTTGATTTGTGTTTTAGTTCAAAAAAATGAACTCACTACTGTCACCCTTTGGCAAGAGGCTTCTAAACAAAATCAGGGCTATGAAAGTGTGAAAACTTTTAGATTTAGTTTTTATCAGCTTTTTCTACATTTGCATCAGGTTAGCTTCAAGTTACTGTCACCCTTTGGCAAGAGGCTTTAGGTGGCAATGGGCATTATTTCATAAGTGTTATATTGATTTTAATTTTATCACACTACTCATCAAATACAATAATACCAGACACTAGCCAAAAACTTAAAATTACGTCGATGTATCTAATGGCAGTGGCCTTGCCAGAATTTTGGTACTGTTATGCAAAAGTCAAAGGAGTATCAGATTGCATTGCTGGAAGCTGTTTTGAAAAATTTCAATAACAAGGACTCATATTTTCATAATTTGATGGAAAATAATTTCGAGAAGTTTTATAAGACAAAATTTAAAAAATATAATGCAGCAATGATATCAAATGTAACTAGATGGGAGTTTGCCAGCAAACCCAGTGAACGACCGACGCATAGCTAATGCTGTGACGCTTAAAAGTACTTTTTATCTACCATAAAATCAGCAATTATTCTAAAATATCTGATTATGGAACCTCCAGAAAGATGGAGTCAAAATATTTGTCAGTTAAATATCTCCTGATATCATAAAACATTGGCACCCTAGCTTGAGCCTTTTAAAAATTGATTTTTGGAGGTCTATTTGGGGGGTCCCCGGGGGAGTGGCACCCCCAAATTATGTCAAAATATTTGTTTGTTAAATATCTGCTGATATCAAAACAGACTGGCACCCAAGTTGAGCTATTCAAAAAATTGATATTTGGGGGTCCCCAGGGGGATGGCACCCCCAAACTATGTCAAAATATTTGCCTGTTAAATACTTACTGATATCACAAAACACTGGCACTCTAAGTTAAGCTGTTCAAAAAATTGATTTTTGGGGGGTCCATTTGGGGGGTTCCCAGGGGGAGTGGCACCCCCAAACTATGTCAAAATATTTGTCTGTTAAATATCTACTGATGTCAAAAAAAATAGAACTCTAGCTTGAGCCATTCAAAAATTGATTTTTGGGGCCCCATTTCTGGGGGTCCCTGGGGCAGTGACACCCCCAAACTATGTCAAAATATTTGTCGGTTAAATATCTACTGATATCAAAAAAAAAAATGGAACTCTACCTTCAGCCATTCAAAAAATTGATTTTTGGGGGGTCCAGTTGGGGGTCCCCGGGGCGGTAGCACCCTCAAACTATGTCAAAATATTTGTCTGTTAAATATCTACTAATATCAAAAAAAAGTAGCACCCTAGCTTGAGCCGTTCAAAAAATTGATTTTTTGGGGCCCCATTTTGGGGGGGTTTCCGGTGCAGCTGCCCAAAAAAATATCGGGAGAAAAAATTGCATTTGCAGCTCAACAACTTTACACAAAAATTAGATTTCCATGTTTTGTGGTTTAGGAGAAGAAGAGCGCACAAAATTTAGGAAGAAAAAAAAGGAAAAAAAAAGAAATAAACCTCATCGCGGCCAACAGTGGGTTGGTTGGGATGAAAGGGTATCTTGAGACATACAACCCTATGAAATATTTTTTGCCGTACTTAAGCCGTTTTTGACTGAAACCGCTTTTTACGCCAAACTTGCGGGGCGGTTTTCGGGTTCTAAAACCGAAGTCACGTGACCTATTGCCTCGAAATTTGGTACAAACATACAACTCATTAATCTCAAACTGCTGTCAAAATTTCATGTACTAGACTAAACCGTTCTCGAGTTATAAGCAAAAGTCTGAAATTTCGCACTCGTTAGTAGGAAAATGGTCGAGTAAAAACAGAGGAACACGCAACGCGAGCGTTGGTCGTTCCAATTACACCAACCAAGAACTTAAAAAGGCATTCAACTTCAGTTTTTCACTTTTGACCCAAAGTTTGGGAAAAGCCTATAATGCATTCTCACCAAATTTGAACTTTCTACCTCTTGCCGTTTTCAAGATAATAATTTTCCTCTAACTTCAGTGTTGCCATTTTTTCAGTATTGTGACAGAAGATTAACTTTTGGAAAGTTGGCTTACATTTACTTGAAAAGCAGCTAATTTACAATTCTGACCCTTTACTTTGTTTTGCCAACAACACTGCCAAAAAGACTTATTGAGAATTAGAAACATGCACTAACTTTTTGAAATTTTATTTGTTATTGGCAACCCTGGAAAAATTTCTAATGGGAAAAGCATTTTGCAGGGAAGTTTACATTATCATATCTTGAAGACGGAAGGTTGTAGAAAGCTGAAATTCAATGAAGTTGGTTTTCAGATCTGTCAAACTATTTTGAGAGAAAACCGAGCAAAGTTTTTTTTGATCTGAATCTCGTTTTATTGCACCTCAGTTTAGTTTCTTAGCATATGCCCAGCATTTCTAGCTGATCTTTACGACAAGCACAAAAAAACAATGACAAAACTTAAAATGCAATTTGCTGAGTCAGTAATGCCAAATGCACATTTTTATAATTACTCAACTGATTTTTTATGTCAGTTTGCTACAAATCAATAAGCACCCCACAGCCATTACCCAATACCGGTATAGTAATACTAAAATCTACTGGACCACAGCAAGGCTTGTACATTTAGGGTTCTTGTGTTCCTGTATGCTTTGTTAGATCTTTCTTAAGCAATGCATTTTAGCACGTTGGCTGCTACAGTTTTACTGTTAATCAAGCGTTAACAAGTGTTTTTAGTTAAGTAATTAATTGATCAGATTCAAATCAAAAACTTAGCTAAAGACAAACACTTTCAACCATACCTTATTACAACACAACGTGAACAGAGAGCTTCATTAATAACAAAAATTATCTTTTCACAACAATCAGTTTCTTGATTGTTCAGATCAGATGAAGTAGAAACAAAGCAGCATTAACGGTGATATCATGATCAGTGCTTGAATGATCATTGTCATGCAACACTGCAATGGCTCTAGTTGCTCTCATCATAAATTGCAACAGCTAGTTAAGACTATGTGTATATACAGTACATTCAGTTAGCACAGTTACTAAAAAAAGATCAAAATCAGATTTTTTTCCTTCATTTACAGGTCTTCATTTCTAGGGTATGCGTAAGTAAATTAGAGATTTTCCCACAATCCATGCTCTAATTTAAATTGTTGAGGGGCTTTCGCGCAGCACCAAAGTTATTTTTGAATTATTTATGCCAAGTTGGGTGCAAAAATTTTGTACTTCTGCGTACTGGATTTCTCCTGCGCAACCCACATGACATAAGGCAAGCACAGTAAATTTCTTTAACAGCAATAACCTAAAAAATACTACAGTTGGGTATAGCAACTTAGCAGTTTGTAGACATGCCAAGAATCTGAGAATGGATCGTTTTGCAAACACCCTATGATTTTTCAATGATTAATTGATCTTAATTCACTTTGCAACGAGGTCGCTTTGTCCATGGATCCTACAATTACTTAATAGTAGGATTGTAGGACCCATGCTTTGTCAGAGGATCACTGGCAACCCTACAATATTGGAACAGTAACGGAATGACATTATGCACTGTAATGAGATAGTAGAACTTTGGAATACTGTAACCTAGTAACAGAATATTTTGTTTAATAATATTATCGGTTATAAGATATTGGAACGGTAACGGAATGACATTTCGTACAATAACGAGATGGCATGGTGATTTGCGATACCGGTATTCACTTTTACATAGTGGAGATTTTGCTTCAGAGCTTGTGCTCCATAACACATAAAAAAACAGGAAGATACTTTAATTGTTTGACCAAATGAGACTTAGATCACTTATAGGCTATAATTAAAAATTATTCATAGCAATTTTGAATTACAGCTAGCATTTTGTATGGCTTAAGCTGATAAGTATGGGACAGGGGTAGTGACACAAGTAAATTGATACCGGTATCTCGCATTAATTGGCTACCGGTAAATGGCACCATACCGGTAAACAAGAAAAGTTCACTCACAGGTCAGAAGTAACCTAACATCATTTTTTGTGTCAGTTCCTGTTTATCAATGCAGTATTTGGCTATACCAATCTTGAAATACGTACAGCAACTAGCATCAGCATTAGGCCTAGCCTACTTATATCCTTTAGCTTTTGTTCTTCCGTGGTCTCGCTACCGGTAGGCCTAGCCTAATTAGTTCTAATCTAATCCAGGCTTAGTATAAGCAGTACAAAACAACATTTTGTACTTTATCTTTAGTTCGCTTTGTTACCCGCCTTATTTTCACGCCTAGCCTACACAGGCGAAGCTCTAATCGAGAATTGAACATGCGTACAGCATTACCTGTGACGCAGGGAGTTATTGACGTTAATTTCGGTAGTTAGTGACGTTAATTTCTGTTAGTAGAAGCTAGTCATGCAAAAGCACGTAGGCAGCCGCATTGAAGCATAACCCTGTATTGCCTTTTTCTCATACATTTAGTTTAAATACGACATTTTGTCTGTATAATGCTGCAAGCTGGGTGGTCGAGTGGTTAGTACGCTTAGCTCTCGACCCGCGGTAACTGGGTTTGATTCGCGGGTGGGTTGGACGAATGTGGTACGGAAGGTGGGAATTTTGAAGGTAAAGCATGTAATCATCTTTTTTTGCTTCAAAACCTTGCATTACAGTTAGGGTTAGGGCAGCAATGCCAGTCTGAGGGGATAGCAATTACGTAGCAGCAGCTTTTTAGCTTACGAAAGCGACGTACCGTTACGCTTGAGTGCGGCTCCCTGCGTAAGTTTTGCACGACTAGCTCCTCGTATTTCTGATTGTGGAATGGATCAGTGATGTTTGAAATGATGTCACTCAGCAGCGATGAAACGGAGAGAAACATTTTTTTTGCACAAACCTTAGAAGATTCCAGAGTTTTGATTTTTTTACTTTTTAACGAAATTCAAACCATGTTCAAACATCGTTCTGTCCCTGTTTAAAAGTAAAAAGCACCTAGCTTCACCGTAGCATGTATAAGGGTGGGAGGGCATTGCACCTTTACTCTATGCCCACCAGCATATTTTACAAGGTCACAAAGTTGTCAAAAAAACAACTTTGTTTTGCTGTAAGTCGTGACTCAAGAGATAAAAGGCAATGACTCTCTCCTCTTTTGTACACGCCTCTCCTCCATTGAAAGAACAAACCAACCGTTCAAAACTTAAATTACGCTGTTATTGATTGCATTAGCTTTTGCTGCAGAGGCCTGCTGTTAGGCCAACGTGCTGTTTCTGTAGCCTATCATATGGCAACCTTGGATCTACTTTGAACAGTGATTTCATGTTTTGTGGGTAGCGCTTTGGAGCTGCCGGCCCGAATGAAATTTGGATAAATGTTTTCTGATTATTAGTTGACAAGTACAAGCCTACTCATTAAGACTCCATGAAGCTTCAACTTGAGTTCTGGAATTCAGCAGTGGTAATGTTGGCTTGAAAGATTCTGTCTCAGTCTCTGACTACACTATGATTCTAATGATTAGATAAAGATTATCTACTGTAGATGGTTTCTTACTTTCCCTCTGAGTTGTTAAATTTGAATAATTCTGGTTTATTTTTACCCAAATCAACGAGGAGTTTTTTGCAGTCTATTGGAATATCTAAACCAACCAAAAGGGGTTGTAGGTCTGGAAAACATGTTAAATCCTATAAGAGCAGGTTCTTTGATAAATCCAATACTAATATTGGTTCTTCAATGAATGTGCTTACTCCCAATAATTCCAATAAATTAAAGTATTCTCTTAAAATAGATCTTTTTAATGCTCGATCTTTATGCAATAAAATTGCTTTGGTCATAGAGCTCATCCATGAAAATAACATTGACTTATTATGTGTCACTGAAACTTGGCTAAAAGTTAAAGACAAAGCTAAGATAAGAGAACTACATAAATTGGGTTTTGATATTTTCAGTGCACCTAGGGCTGGAAGAGGAGGTGTGGTTGGTTTCGTTTTCAAGAGTGGATTTCCTATCAAGAATCAAAAAGCTTTAAAGTTTAAGTCATTTGAAGTTACTGAAGCAGTAATATTAGCTCAAGAAAGGATTAAGATATGCTTAATGTACAGACCTGAAATAAACAAGCCTAAAAGAATTAAGAAAGGAAATATTAGCTTTACATCACTATTTTGGTCAGAATTTGAAGATTATTTAAGCAATAAAGTTACTCTGTGGTGACCGAGTGAATTAATATATTTTGTCCTTGTGTAATTATATCTGCGGTATCCGGTTATTGGCACATACCGTTCATTGCTATGGGTGGTATTGCACAATAAACGGATATTGCGAGACATAAGGAATTTAATTAACGTGTCTTTGTTTTCGCTTCTCTTTGTTCACTCGCTGTATATAGATCGCTGCTTCAATTTATTATTAATATACGACTTGTTGATATTAAAGAACTACGAGTCGAGACTCATCGCGTACGAACTCACTTCATTGGTGCCCCGTGTGATATTGGTACCCCGTGTGAGTGTACGTAGAACCAAAGCTTCACCAAGAAATTTTTTAGAATAAAAAAAATCTAAGTTCTCAATTGCTGCGTATTCTTAATTGCTCGAAAAGAGTCGAAGAAAAGTTCGAGTAGAGTCGAAAAAGAGTTCTAAAAGAGTCCAAAGAACTTTCCGAAACAGGACGAAAAGCGTTTTTTTTTTTTTGTTCAAAACTGTTTGAGTGTCGTTCGAAAGTGCCCAGAAGGACGGTTCAAAAGTGCCAGGAAGTGTTGTTCAAAAGTGCCCGGAAGTGTTGTTCGAAAGCGTCCGAAAACCTGCAAAAGAAACTTCGGAAAAGACGGTACAGACTTTTAATTTTCTTTGCATATCATTTTGTTGCATATTTACGTGTAAAATGTTATTTGCGTATTTACCTGTAATTTTTTTGCCTATTTACGTATGAATTTTTTTTCAGAATCTTACAATTAGAGAAAACGTAATTGATTAAAGCGTTGTATATTTGTATTAAGACTAAAGTATTACTCTGTATAATGCGAATTTCCGAATATGTCGCAAGTCAATTTTATCGTTATCAATCCTGATTCCTTACTGCCACACTTAAGTTGTGCAAGAAATGTAAACGCAGTTATACTGATAATGGGTGTCCAATAATTGACCTTTCCAATGTATGAATTGCTTTTGCGCAGCTTCCTCTTACCTTTGTTTCAGCTGAATTGTTTCGCGTTATTATCAATGTTACGGCTAATCTAATTCTGTTCGTGCCGAAGAAGTTTGAAGGATGAATAGCAATAGCCATGACCCAAAGAAATATATCTCGTGCGACCAGCAGAGTTAAGCCCAATTCACACTGGCGTCGCGATCGCGTCAGATGACGCGTTTTCAACGATCCTGACACGTAAACGCGACGACCAATTCACACTGAACGATTGTTCACGATAGCGACGGGTTTGCCATGACGCGCTGACGCAAAAACTCGTGTTTAGCGACGACGCAAAGAAGTAGAAATGAGTTCTACTTTGTCGTTCGTCGTGAGAGCGTTGTTTCAACAAAACGGAAACCAGAACTTTTTTTGTTGAACTAATCGTATAGATTAATTCAGTTTATTGCTGTATTCCACAAAAACTATTACAATGCTCAGTAATTTAGCTGAAAAACATTTTGCAGAAAAAGGTGAAAAGTTAACAAAAAATTTGATTAAACGTAGGCAAGGGTACCCAAGAAACAGCTGCGTGCCATATTCAATGACATGCCAAGGAAAATGCTGGCAGTAATCTAGCGCAAGATGCACATATTGAATATGTTGTTTTCTGTCATTTTTTTAACAAAAAACAATTCATGCAATCAGGTTATGATTTTCTTCTTTGCCACAAATATTCGATTATTGTATAATAGGCCGACCGACTTTCTTGTCGCGTATGTTTTTTTGTTTTGTTTTAGTTTTTCATAATACGCTAAAAAAAGTAAAAGTATAAACTTAAAATGTTTTTTTTTCGATATTCGCGTAACAAAAGCACCTATCTTTCAAAGCAAAATTAAAAAACTTACTCTTGCAAAAATATGATCAAGAAACATAAACTTATATATTTTTATTATTGATAAATATAACCACTGTAGTTTTTATTTATTTTTTAACAATATGAGGTTCCTGCTTCTCCCCTTCTCCCTCTTTCTTCCCTTCTTCTCTTTGCTGCTATTGTTTGTTTGTTAACGCGTTCTCAAAAAAAAAGAAAAAAAAAAAGAGAAGATTAGATATTACTGAACAAAAAGTAAAGCTTTTTAATAACAGTAGGTGGCTGCAGACACGAAGGCAAAACCAGTCGTTTCGCAGTCTCCTTGTGCCTGTTTTGCTATAATTTTTACCTTGTATTGATTTATGCTGAATGTGTTTAATTTATTTTCATTTTGCATTTCTTTGTGCTGTTTATAGATAACAGTTACCAAAATAAATTTCAGTTTTGTTCAGTTCAACTTTTGAAAGCAGATAAATCCCGAAAACTAAGATTTTCAGAATAAAAACCTAAAACTCGGGTTTAGAAAAGCATACCCGAACCGGACACCCTATACAAAACAAACAGTCTTAACTAGGAAGAGATTTCCAAACGTTTTGAAACTTTTAATCGGAATTTAATTTAACATTTCAACCACAGCGAATTTAGACTTTTACATCCTTGGTGTTTACCGTTAGACCACTTAACACCAAGGATGTAAAAAAAGAACAAGCTCAAAACCATCATCTCAGTCTCGCACCTTCGCTAAACAAGGTTTGGCGTATCCAATAACAACCGACGTATCGCGCTTGGTGTGCATTGCAAGCAAAAAACTCGTCGCCTCATCGCGTCATGTTGACATTTCAAAATCGCGAAGCGCTAAGCGATGACGTCATGTGACGCGATCACGATGCCATTGTGAATGGGCCTTTACTGAATGTTTATTTCATATTGTTGTTTTTGCATTTTTGATACTATTTGATTTCGAGCAAAGACTCGATGATTACATATTATGTTTAACGGCAAGAGAAAAGCCCTCTGTATTGCGTTATTTGCATTTTCCGCGCTAAAATGCGCCAGTCATCCTGAGAGGAATGACCAACCCAGTAAACATGCTAATATTGGGACAATATTGTTTCGATATTGTCTAATATAGTCATTCTGTATTGTATTGATATGGGGTTTTGATATTGACACAACATAGGTTTGCTCATCGGCGATATATTGTTTCGATATCGTCATCCAATGCTGTCTGTATGTTGGCTCATATAGTTACGACATAGTTATCCTATACTGGATCTATGTTTAACAATGCTGGAACTCATATTGGGTTAATATGGAGTTGCTATAGTCACCCTATATTGTCTTTATATAGTCTTGTACTGTTGCGATATGGTCCTGTTTTTTAGTCATATACTGTTACGCATAGGTGGGCAAGTTAATGCAAAACGTTAGCTTCGTTAACCACTAGTCCGTTAGCAAACTTCATACCTCCGTTAAAGTTAATTCGTTATTTTCAGCTTAAATTAACGGAAGTTAATGAAGTCCGTTAATTCGTTAACATTTTGAGTATAATTTACATTTTTTTTTATTCACTCACTTCCAGAACACGCGTAACCAGTAGCGTAGCGGGGGGGGGTGTACCCTCCCCCCCCCATAGGCATGTCCACCAAAATGCAGAATAAGAAAAATACCACGCTTTTAGCTCTATTGAGACTGTTTTATGCACTGAAATGGATTAAAATAGTGATTTAAAACATCTTTTGAAACATTTATTTAGGGGTAGGGGCTAATTTGTCAAAAATAAAACCACAAATACATGAAAACTTTGAAAAATGGCCAAAAATAAGCAATCGAATTTGATCGCTAGTGTAAAAATGCTAAACATAGATGTCATCAACAAATATACTATAAACTTAAGTAGGAATGGGGGGGGGGGGGGGCTGTTCAGTATTAGTTAATTACCAATCTTTCCTCTCAAATATCTTTTCATCAGCCCCCCCCCCCAATTATTTTTCTCTATAAGCTCTGGACGAAATGTATTACTCCATGTGAGTTTTATTGAACAATACGATTTTAATATTTGCCAGCATCTAAATACGAGAATTAAAATTTTTCCATTAGCCACCTCCCAAATACCCAATTTATGCTACCAGTTTAATCATGTTTGCTCTACCAATTTCAATGCCACGTTTTAAAAGCATTATTTTTTTTTATCAAAATAGCCCTAAAATTGAGTTATTTTTGCAAAAAAATGCAAAATTTTGAGCGCTGGGGGCTCGGCCCCCAGACCCCCGTGCCTCCGGCGGCTGGGGGCTCGGCCCCCAGATCCCCAAAACAGCCTCCCCCCCCCCCATTGTGAATTTCTGACTACGCGCCTGCGCATAATGACACTGTTGAGCTGATTGTAAGGAAAAATTTATTGCTGTGGTTGTCTTTTGTGTTGTAGAAGTTACATTTTATAGTCTAATCTAATTTAAAGATAAAAATAGGTTCACATGCAGTAACGAAGCTGCGATCGGAAAATCTTTGGAGGTTACGAACAGCGATAATTAATAGACCTTTGAGGCTGCAGCTTATTATTTGCCTCAAAAAGAGCTCCTTTCTTCGGTTTTTCTTCGATAACACTCGTGCTAATTTACAAGCTTACACTCAGAGATTTTCGGTCCAAAAGTTTACTAGTGAGTAGCATAGAACGCTTTTACTGAATAGCTTTAGTGAAAAGGAGAACGTGTAACTGTCTTGTCTATCACTACAGACAAGGCCAAACTTTCATAGCTCCTGGTAAAGCCACACGTGATGATAATAATAACTTGCGTATCAAATAAATTGCTTATCAACAACAAGTGTTTCCAGTGCAAATTGGTTTGTACTGGTACGATGAATGAATGGCGCAAGAAATTAACGATGAAAAACTTATGTTAACGCAACTTAACGTAAGTTAATTAACCATTGTCGTTAAGTTCACGGGTATTTTAACGGAAGTTAATGTAGTCCGTTAATACAAAAAAACTTTTTAACGGATTAACGAGTTAATGAAAAAGTTAGCTTCGTTATTAACGGATTAACGATTAACGGACTTGTGCCCACCTATGCTGTTACGACTATAATCGTGGATTTGCTAATGCTAAAATCTTTCTTGAGTTGATTTGATGCTACGTATAGTATACAAATAGCAAAGCAAGTAAATATCAAAAATGTAATACATAAAACGAATAGAAATGTACAAATGTAATAAAACACATAACACAGCAGCCTTCACGCTCATTCGTCGGTTAGAGTTTGATTACCAGATTTTTTTCTTCTGCCACATCGGTCCCGCCAGTTCCTCATCCAAGTGCTCGCTTCTTTTTCAACAGCATTTTCACCAAAACCCTTAGTATGAGGATTCTTCAACACAGCTTCTGCAAACAAACACACGAAATCGTGATCTATATTTTGTTGATATATTATAGTGTTTGCATGAAAAAACCGCTTAGACTTGCGACTTCGATTTCCTTAAAACAACCTCACCTCAAAGTAATAGTCGTCAAAATTTTTAAAGGATTAACTGCAAGGAAAAGACAGAGAAACAATTAAAAGCATACTTGTTGGCAATGTTTTAACAAACATAGGAGTAGTTTCTCAAGAGGAGCGGACATCGACCCTCCAAACACTTCACCTAAGGGATGGTTGGGGCGGAGAGAAAGAGTTTGAACGTAACAATGGCAAATCAGAGTTAAATATAAACAGGATTATTTTCATCAGTATCTGCTTTTCTGCTACAACACCTTCTTAATGCTGGCGCAATGACATAGTAGTAAACGCAATTAAAGCATCCTTTTTGCTATCGGTGGGCTTGGGACTACTCTCTTATCAAGCATATCGGTACCAAAATAGTTTTAGAAAGCTTGATATTTACTGTGTCAAGTGGCCACTTTAGTAAAGCGACAGTTAACGGCTCCACCTTAATGTAGCGGACTATACGTGATTCTGTGAGCTCAAGTGAGAAAAAACACGACTACATCCAAGATTTCAACTAATTTGATACGTGCAAACAACAGGCCTACTTACTTATAACCGCGTTGCTTAAACGCTTATGCTGATTGAACGCCTCTTTTTGGACATCCGCTTTAAATGGTCCACTTTTTCCAGTCCAGTTAACGTACTCGCAGAGACTGCTGGACATTAGTGTCTCCATGACACGCCAACTCACTGCTTTGACCGAAGAGCCACCAACGATTGACAACCGATTTACCTAAAGCAAATTGTCATGGATTACTACACTTTAAAACAAAGATACTACAAACGCAGACAAAGACTTACTTACGCACAAGACAACAATACTGCCCTTTCAACTCCGTTAAATTGTCAAAAAACAAATCAATACTCTGTAGTGTTGGCTATCTTTTCGATTTAGACGCAAACTTAAAAGAGCGAAGTTTCAAATGCTTTTTAAAAATTTGAAAAATCCCGCTTTTGGCTTTTACAAAAGCTGCGCCCCTCTAAATGCATTACTTAAAAAGTTATCTAGCAATTTGCAAACAGGTTTTGCAATTTTCACCCAAATTTGAACGTCTCCAAAACGCATCTGCAATTTGTGATTGTTATTAACAACTTGAAATCGCTACAAAACGAAACGTGGCTGTTGGCTTCAAATGCTGCCGGGAGTAACTGTGACTGATATGAAGCAGTAACACCCACTTCAACTTGAAGCAAATGCTGTTAATGACATTGCACTCAACTTTCGCAGACGTCCGAAAGTTGGGTGTAAATCACAAAACATCTTTACAAAAAGCTTGACAACTTTTTAAAAAAAGATTAGATACCAATTTTTAAAAAATTTTCCTTCATAAAATTATCAACCTAACCCCGAAAGTATGCAAAAATCGATTGTCATCATCATCTCTTTCATTCTCACTGATATCAGTGTCCAAATGAAAATAACTGCTAACAGCATTGCCAGCATAGCGTAATTCTCTATTCTCATTGCTTTGCACAACTGGCACTGCAGTATTATCATCTACCAGTACATTTTCACACATAGAGATTTATCATCTACCAGTACATTTTCACATAGAGATTTCAAAAAAAAGCAGACGGCTCATACTTAACAACGTCTGGATGAGTGCAGCAAAGAAAACATTCCAGACCATAATCAATCTTAAGCCTGTTTTGATACTGTGTCTTTGTGGACACCATTGAAGAAAACCCCACTTCAGAGCAATAAGTTAAAGGAAATTGAATGAAACTCAAGGTTTTTATTGAAAGGAAGGGATGTTCATATTTAATACTGGAATCAGTCCAATGTTTTTCTATATCCTCTCTGGTTAAATCATCTTTGCGCTGTTGAAGAAATTCCATTTTTGCTACCATATCATCAACATAAATAGAGCTTTTGTCACCTGAAAATGGCTTGCTAATCCACAAACAATTAGGCCCATGTCCCTTAAAATTCTAGGAAAATATTACTTAATCACAAGACAACAAATGCTCCCCTCACTCCTATTACTCTGTACTAACTGGACTAGACTATCAATTGTTTGTAAAACAAAAGAATTTAAATAGACCCTATTATTCTGATTAATTAGTATTAATTTAAAGTATGACATCATAGAATACATAGTGATAGTGAAGCAAAATGAAATGTTTAGAGTTGGTAGCCCCACATGATAGCCATGGAAGATTTTTAGTTTTTAGAATGCCAAGTTACCCCTTTGGGGGTATTTACCCACAGATTAAGAACCACTGCTCAAGAACCAAAATAGCCCTAAATACTATTTCGCTATTCTAAACACTTTCCTGGTTGTGACTTAGGCCTCCCTAACCCTAACCTTAGAGCAATTTTGCCTCTGTTAGGAAGGTTAGGGAGGCCTAAGTCAATGACCAGGACAATGTTTAGGGGTAATGTAATTTTTTTAAATTAAAAAGAAATCTTCTATGGATATTGTATGGAGCTACCAACTCTAAACATTTTATTCTGCTTCACTATCACCATGTATCCTATGATGTCATAGTTTTATAGTAAATAGTCAGAATTATAGAATCTCTATATTTTTTTGTTTCATAAACAACTGATAGTCTAGTCCAGTTAGTAATATGCATGAGGGTTAGCAAGCCATTTTTGGGTGACAAAAACTCTATTTATGATGATGATATGGTGGCAAAAATAGAATTTCTTTAACTGCGCAAAGATGCACATCCTAATACTGATTTCACAGGTGAGGCTATAAGAAAACTTTGGGCTGATACCAGTATTTAAAATGAATATCCTATCTCTTTAATAAAAGCTTTGAGTTTCATTCAATTTCCTTCAAGTTATTGTTGTGACGTGGAGTTTTCTTCAATGGTGTCCATAAAGACAAACTATCGAAACAGGCTTGAGATTGATAATAATGGTATGAGATGTTTTGTTTGCTACGCTCAGCCTAGATTAGAAGTTAGAACGCTTAGTCTAATAACAAAAAAGCAGCATCAACCTTACCACTGAATCAATTGCATTTGTCATAAAAAATTCTTTTAGTGCATGTTTATTTTGGATTGGAAGCTATTATAATTGCTGTTTTTCTAAAAAGGGTAGCCAAATTGATATACATGGTGCCTATAGTCTCTGCAATTAAAAAAAATTACTACAACATCAAATGACGAGACAATGCAATGAGAGTTGTTTAATGTTAATCAGTATCTCATAGTTTTCCTTAACACTAAAATTTATCGTTTGAGATAAAGTTTCAACGTGTTTAATGATGGAGTTTAATGAAACCCCATAAAATGACTACTCCAGAAGAAAAAACTCATCAAAATAACCTGTTCAACCAGCTTGTGATGCAAAACCACAACAGCGACGCAAAATCGCGTGATTAGCATCACAAGCTGGTTAAACAGAATTAGCATAACAACCTTGACTAGTTCTGTTCAATCAGCTTGTGATGCTGATCAAGCAATTTCACGTTGCTGTTGGCATTTCTATCACAAGCTGGTTGAACAGAAAAAAAGACTTCGTTTTTAGTGAGGTGACAACCGTCACGTCACTGTGTCCATAAAATTCTACCATAAACGAATTGAAGGAAGTGATGGTGGGTCTCTTCCATACTTAGTTCTGTAGTCTTGATGGGTCTAAACCATAGGAGGGCACAAGTCTGTTAAATGTTAATAACGAAGCTAGCTAACTTTTTCATTAACTCGTTAATCTGTTAAAAAGTTTTTTTTATGTTAACGGACTAAATTAACTTCCGTTAAGTTCTGTTAACTTCCGTTAACCTTTTTATCGTTAATATCTTACACCATTCATTCATCGTACCGCTACAAACCAGTTTGCACTGGTAACACTTGTTGCGTGTTAGCACGAGTTTTATATAAGAAAGCGAAGAAAGGAGCTCTTTCTTGTGGAAAATAATAAGCTGCAGCCTCATAAGTCTATTAATTATTGCTGTTCACAATTTAAAAAGATTTTCCGATCGCAGCTTCGTTAGTGCATTTGAAATTATTTTTATTTTGAAATTAGATTAAACTGTAAAATGTAACTTCTAACACACAAAAAGATTACCACAGTAATAAATATTTCCTTACAATCAGATCAACAGCGTCAATACATGCTCTAGAAGCGAGTGAATAAAACGAAATGTAAATTACACGCAAAATGTTAACGAATTATCGGACTTTATTAACTTCCGTTAATTAAAGCTGAAAATAACGGATAAACGTTAATGGAGGTGTGAAGTTTGTTAACGGACTAGTGGTTAACGAAGCTAACGTTTTGCATTAACTTGCCCACCTATGGTCTAAACACCTGAATTTCTCAAAATAAACCAAGATACACATTGCGCTTTTTCTAGAGGAGTAGTCATTTCAGTTTTTAAGGGAGTACATAGAACTCAATCATTACACTTGTAAAATTTTATCTGAAACCATAAAAATTTTATCTGAAACAATAAACTTTAGTGTCAATGAAAAGTTTATGAAGTACTGACTAACACAAAACAACCCTAATTGTGTTATCTCATCATTTGGAGGCTAGTAGTAATTTTTTTTATTTGTAAACAGACTTTATGGACACCCTGTACATCAAAATATTGTAGGAGTAACAACATAACAAAGATAATGAACCACTCCTCTAGAGGCAAAATACCGTCGTCGGGGGTGACTTTGATTTGTACCAGAAAACAATTACAAATAGCAAAACCTGTTGTGGATATTAAGTCACGTCATACTTTGAGTTATATGTGGTTGCTTGGTCACGTGATTACTATTTTTATCGCCAAAATTTCATGTGGCACCAATTTTGGCTTTTAGAATGTGGCAGCTCGCCACTCCCATGTAAATTAATTCCAAGTTAATGGAGAACAAAAATAAAGCAAATAATAATCAAACAATAATCGGCAGCACTTTTAGCAACGTGGTACACTTTCCCTTGCCAGTCTTTACTTTCCCTCATTAATTTTGTTATCCAATCTCTAGTCTTCAGGTCTTCATTTTCAAAATCGAACACACATTATCAAGCCACCTAGCACAAATGTGCAACGTAATAGCAGTTGCAAGTTAAAGGCGATGAATCATCCAGCCAATTCCGGTAGTTTGCAATAGCTAAAATTGAACTATAATTTTTGATATTTTTTGTTTTAATTTTGAGGCTGTGGTTGCAAAGATATTCAACAAATACAAAAAGATGTCCCCGAAAAAAGTTTTTGGAAACACTGAGTTTTGTTCTTCCAGCCAAAACCACAGTTCTCTAAACTATTAACTATTAGGCCTACTGTGGTTTTGGCGGGAAGAACAAAACCCAGAGTTTCCAAAAACTTTTTTTCTGGGAATATCTTTTTGTATTTGCTGAATATCTTTGAAACCGCAGCCCCAAAATTAAAACAAAAACTATAAAAATTTATAGTTCAATTTTAGCATTGTAAACCACCGGAATTGGCTGGATGATTCACCGTCTTCAATATTGACAACAACAAGTGTTATATTTGATCGGTTTAGAAGGAATCGAACCCTACCCTCCCGAACTTGAGGCAGATGTAAGATGGCCATTACCTGTAGCATTGTTTTTACCAAACCTCCTGTAATTGTATCATACTTCACTCCAATAAAAACTAAATTTTAGTCCCCGACACTTTTTAAAAATACAAAAATAAACAAAGTCACCCTTCAGATGAGTTTACTTAGATAAAACGGCAGTTTTATATGAGTGATTAAAGTCACCCCTGCCACAGGACATCACGTGACACTAATCGAAAAAGCAATGTATGACAAGAAAGTTCAGCCACGGAGTGTTATGACCAGTCGCTAGAGAAAGATAGAGCGGCAGTGTGGTAGTAGATCACAGCACTTGAAGTCAAACGGGTGATCAGAGTCACCCCCGACGAAGGTAGCATTTAGAACTATTTTTATTTTGCTTTTAAAGGCAAAATAGCATTTAGGACTATTTTGCTTCTAGAGGCTTAACAGCATTTAGAACTATTTTTTCTCTAGAGGCAAAACACCAATTAAGATTATCTAAATTCAGCCTCTAAAAGCAAAATAGCCACTGAGCAAAGAATAGCTTACCTTGATGCATTATTGTTTATCACCAGTCAAGTAAAGTTTTTTTCATCTTAGCATTCAAAAGTGCAGGTAGGAAACAGTGAAAGACCAGCATCTTGGGCTCGTATTTTCAAACAAAACTTGGGTCTCTTTTGGTTTAAGCCTCCTCTTATAATTTACTCAGCCTAATTAGCCATATTAACTACATAGCCTACTCTAAAAGTTATTGTTAAATAGCATAAACTTGGTGGTTTCAGAAGATAATAGTTTAACCTAG
Organism: Trididemnum nubilum; assembly: GCA_963965965.1. Taxonomy (NCBI): domain Eukaryota; kingdom Metazoa; phylum Chordata; class Ascidiacea; order Aplousobranchia; family Didemnidae; genus Trididemnum; species Trididemnum nubilum. The sequence goes on from OZ014470.1 coordinate 29,871,277, forward strand.
GGAGGTTCAAACTGAAAGAGAAACCAGAACTTGAGTAGGACTTCGTACTCAAGTCCAACTTGCTTGGCTATTAACACAATTCTGTTAATTCGTATAGCCAAGTTGGACTTGAGTAGCCTAATGAGTACGAAGTCCTACGTCTACTCAAGTTCTGTTTTAGAATGCGCGCCTTAAACTCCACAACACAATCCAGTCAGAATCTCCTGTCAGATCTGCCGGCAGCACGAAACTACACAATGTTGTCACTGGCAAGTCGGTGACCAGCATATGTGCACTGTCTTTGTTCTACTGACTTGCTCTTCCCGCCAACCTGTAATCGCAATAAACCATGCGTGAATTTATGGTCACACTACCTGATTTCGCAAGTAATGCACTACCCAGGATCCTACGCACTTTTAATTAGATTGTTGTTTTTTTTTCACTTTTTGTATATTATTTTTGTACATTCTGTGCATCTATGCTATCGTTACAGCCTCGCAAATAGGCCTATTTTAGTTATTTATTGCAAAGTAATCATCAACCAACCTTTAGCGGTTCTGCAATATTCTAGCGAAAGGTCAAGCGAACCGATTAGTTTGAACCACTTATTCATTTGTACAATCCGACTACACACGAACTTTGTCTCTTTGACTGCCTGACTCTGTCTCGACAACGGCTCGCTCCAGGTTTATATACCAACCGCCATTGTATATCATTGTTACGTCAACTTGACAAGAGCGTCACAGTAATAAAAGGAATGGGCAAGTTTGATTGGTGCGCTGTAGTTTAGAAACAATCGCGCAATTTATGGGAGCGGCAATGAGTGCAATCGTTACAAACCGATGAAATGACAGCATGTACCGTAGAGAATGAATACAAAAACCGCAAAGTGGAATTGGTAATGCTGATTTAATCGGACAATTGCCGTTGACTGCAAACGAACTAAAAGCTACCAAAATAATTCTCCGATAAGCGTTACTATCATCTGCAAAAAAGTTATGCTTTGGTTTGCTTGATACGCATAACAATAAAAAACGCTGTTAATTATTGTTGTAGAATAATTAGGCTAAATCTAAAGATGATGGTGTCTGCCCAGGGGCCTTTTTATAGGAGGGGAGCCATGGCCATGGCCCCCCATTTGGGTCGCCAGGATAGTATAATTAGCATAGAATGGTACGCAAAAGTGTGGCATGCCTCCCCTCTTTGTAAGTTTAGCACAAAGTTTGAGCACACAAACGGACAGAATCTGACTGAAGATTTTTTCTTGTTTTTGGTCTTCACCAGATTTCAAATTTTGGGCCTAACACCGGACTAAATCTGAGTGAAGACCTTTTTTTTATTTATTTATTTTTTTTTGGTCTTCATCTAATTTTGGGCCAAAAACCGGACTAAATCTGAGTAGAGAAATTTTTCTTTTGATCTTCAATATTTTCAAATTTCCTGCCCCCCCCTTCCCCCCCTTTTCAAAATCCTGCAAACGTTAATGTGTCTGTCGCCTGGAGCTAACAAACGGCGCAATTCTGAATGTGGATGCTTGCAGCAGTGCAGCTGTTATTGCTTCAAATTAATGACGTTCTTTGGCAGTTTTGGGTATTCTGTGCGTTTCATGATTTCGCGACTCTTTCTGTATTGAGTTAATGTTGCTCAGTATTGGTAATCCGGTACTGTTTTGACAGTATTGAACAATTCTTGCACAATATTGTGTAATAACATTTGTTTTTTGACAACATGCTAATTAAAACATGCAAACATGAATGACGGATAAAGTTAAATTGTGATATAGAGCAGTTTAATAATATTTTTCGTATTTCACTTGTATGTGTTTTGTAAAATAGGCCCAATATTGTTTCTATATTGGCTAGACAACATCGATACACACAATATAAAATAGCACGCAAACAATATTGGTCCGATATATGCATGTTTACTAGGAAGTCACTTATTTCTGGTCGCATGGACGTAAAAAATAGCATTTCTACTGTCATATTTCAGATTTTAACGCGTTAAAAATTTTATCCTCAGTTTTGCTGTTTCTGCTTACTCCTTTTTTAGCCCATTATCGGTTTTCTATGTTGCAGTTCTTAAGAGTAACGTGTCTTTTTTCGTCATGTTTTTGGAATTGACTCGAAACCACATTTCTTTTTGTCTACTGATGTGTATGCTGGACAGCCTTTGGGAGCTTTGTCGTCCATCATACTCATCATTCTGAGTGGAAGGTCTGCGGTGACCGAGTGAATTAATATATTTTGTCCCTGTGTAATTATGTCTGCGGTATCCGGTTATTAGCACATATCAATCAATCAATCAACTTTTTATTCGGAATGGTTCAACGCTTACACCTCAACACATTTTGAATAGCACTAAGCATGCACAAAAAGGATGAAAACTGTGAAAGCACAAAAACCAAACCAGGAGACAGCGAAAATGACCATACGGTCTTCGAGTCAGTTGCCCCCTCGAAGCTGATATCAAACAAAAGCAAACAGTAAAAACAACACACACGACGGTATATACAAAAATAAGGCGAATTGAAAAATTTAATTGCCCAGTCCCTTCAGCGAAAAAATTTAACCTGAAAGTAGGATTTTTGTGAGCAAAGTTTACACAAATGTCAGCATTAATGTTGGAAAACTTTTCCATGGAAAGTGTGTTGAATCAAAATAGGGTTTTAGTGCAGAAGAACCTCATGAAAAATGAAAAAAGAAAAAATACATGCAGTATCATACGAAGTTGACCATAACATGATTCTAAGCATAGCAAGTGTACTTCATTTTATTGTAGCTAAAGGCTTTGTTAATTATTAGATACCGCTATCATTTAAATATTTTGACAGCATGTGATTTTTTAGTTTCTTTGCAAATAAGTTGGTTGGAGCTTGTTTTAGTTCATATGGTACTTGGGCCCAGATTTTTGGTCCAAGTATGTGCATGGTCCGTCTACCTATTCTTAAGTTGGTGGGCTTTATGTAATAGTTTGATTTGGAGCTGTATCTTGTGTTATGGTCATGAAGTGATGAGACTTTTGAATAAAAAGACTGCTGGGAAAACATCTTGATTTGATGACAGAAACTGCATATATTTTGCAACTTCAACAAAAAATATATCTTCCAGGTTTAGTGCATGCAATTGGAGAAAAAGTGGTTTTGAATGAGCCCGATAATCAGCACCACTGATAATGCGAATAATCCGTTTTTGTAATGATACCAAAGGGGTTAAATTACTGCGGGAACAAGAGCCCCATGTAGTGATGCAATATTGCAAGTACAGAAATATTATGCTATAATATACTGTTAGAAGTGTTTTTTGGTTAACATACCTTTTTAATCTTGTCAGAGCCCAAGAACACTTAGCAATTTTGGTGCTGATAGCTGCTGTGTGTGGTTTCCAGGTTAAATTTTTGTCAATAAGCACTCCTAGATATTTGACAGAGTCATCTTCTGTCAAGCATATATTGTTAATTTTGATTTCAAGCTTATGCTTTAATTTTTTATTTGTTGTAATCATATATTCAGATTTTGTGTAATTGATAGTCAACTTGTTTGCTTCCATCCATTTTTCAATATGTTTGACAGCTGAATTCACATTTTCTTGCAGTTTGACTGCGTTATTGTGCTTCATAATTAATACAGTGTCATAAGCACATAATTTAACAGCAAAATTTGTGTTTTAAGGTAAATCGTTTATGCGTAATAAGAATAATAATGGGCCCAGTGTGGAGCCTTGGGGAACACCACATGTGACTAAGCGCATATCATAACAGATTCCATTTACAACCATACACTGCTTTTGATTAGTTAAAAAACTTTTAATGAGCTGAAATGAGACACCTCTTATGCCATAGCAGTTGAGTTTTTGCAACACTATTTTATGATCAACAGTGTCAAATGCCTTGGCTAGGTCAAGAAAAATGCAACAGACGTTTAATTTTTCATCTAGTCCAGAAAGAATTTCGTTGTGCAAATCAGAAATTGCATGAGATGTTGATAGCCCTGTTCTGAAACCATATTGAGAATTTGTAATTAGTTGATTGTCCATTAAATATGAGTATAAACGAGTATGAATACATTTTTCAAAAATCTTGCTAAAAGAGGATAATAATGAAATTGGACGATAATTGCTACATGAGTTTTTGCTACCTTTTTTGTACACAGGTGTTATGTGTGCTGTTTTTAGTATATTAGGAAATATTCCTTCGAATAAGTATTTATTATATAAAGAAGTTAAAATTGGTGTGATAACACCTGCAGTAAGCTTAATGAATTTTATCGGAATGCCATTGATTGGTGTGCTTTTGTTTGGATTTAAAGCACCTATTTGGAATAATATTTCTTGCTCAGTGATTGGTTTTAAAAACAAAGAATAAGGTACACTACTAGGTAATAATATATTGTTGCTTGCAGTTTTATATAAGGAAGCCAATTTCGAACCTATATCAGCAAAATAGTTATTAAATGCGTTACTAATATCATGAGCATCAGTATAGGTAACATTTTGATCATCAGTTACATTTTCAAAAATTGTATAATTTTGTTTTTGTCTGAAGTTTACAATATCTTTTATGATTTGCCAAACTTTTGTGCTATTATGTTGACTTTCTGCTATTAAAGCATTATAATACATCAATTTTGACTTTTCAATTATATGTATTAATTTGTTTTGGTATTTTTGATAAAATAAACACAATTCAGTATCATTGGGATGTTTTTTTGATTCTACAAACAATTTGTTTCTTGTTTTAGTTGAAATAAGAATCGCTTTTGTTAACCAGGGTTTTTTCTGCAATCTTTTAATCCTTCTAATAGCTTTTTGTAATGGAGCATGTTCATCAATAGTTGTTTTAAAAATGTCAATGAATTCATTAAAAGCAATTTCCGGCAAGGCATTACTTATGATAGAACTTTTCGAATATTCATCATTTAAATCGTCTATAAACTCATTGGCTACAAACTGGGACATATTTCTAAACATATGGTAAGAATTTTCTTGTTTTTGAGTGACACAACTTATGGTGAACAATAGTGGAAAATGGTCAGACGTGTCATGCAGCAAGATAGAGCATTTATAATTGCTTTGGATATCATTTGTATAAACATGATCAATTAAAGTAGCACTAGAGCAAGTAACACGAGTTGGATTTTGCACAAGTGACATGCGACCTAGACTACATATGTTATCAAAGTATGATTTTATTGCAGAGTTTGATGAAGCTTTTAAAAAATCTATGTTCATGTCGCCGCAGATGTAATATTTCTTTTTTGTTTTGTTAAGTAATTCAATGTTTTTTGTTAGTTCTTCTTGAAAGTGAGAAATATTAGTTTTGGAGTGTTTGTAAATAACACCAAAAATGCATTGCTTATCTTTTTCCAGGGCTATTTCTATCCAAATATTTTCACATCCAGTCATTTCCTACTTATATTTGTCACATTGCACAACATTTAGGGATTTCTTTACATATAACCCAACACCACCATCTAAGCCACTGCCATCAGACTTTGTATTTGGCGAGTCCACAAGTAAAAAGTTATAATCTGTTAGTTTAGTTGTATACAGTTTACTCTATTTGAATCTAGCCATGTTTCCGTTACTGCAATGATTTCAGGGGTGATAGGTAATTCATTAAGTAGTTCCTCAAGTTTAAATAGATTTTTGACAAGGCTACGAATATTTACCTGTATTACAGATATAGATTTTTTTCCAAATAAATTTTTGTCGATATTTGCAGCTTGAATATAATTAGTTGAGGAATGAATGTCAAACGAGTTTATGAATCATTGTATTTGTTTAGGTAAAATATGTGGCAGATGTAGTTCATCAAATTCGTGATCATTTAGACTTTGAAATGGGAGAATGTTTTGCAAACAGTTATTGCAGATATAGTCAGTCAACTTTAGATGCACCGAGAGAAGTAAATTGATTTTTTGTCAGAGAGGTGCATTTTAAATGCAACCATCTATTACAGCAGTCTCAATAAATGGCATTTTGATTTTTCCTAACGTTCTTCTTGCACTTGCAACATAAAAATTGCTGTGAGATGTTGACTGTCAATTTAAGTTGGGAGAGATTAAAAGGATGAACTTTTATATAGCTGGTTCAATTACGATTAAAATTCGGAATATAAATTATCACTTCGATTAAGTTTAATTTCCTTCCTCCTTCAGCTCTTGTTTAAGTTGTACAGAATAGTAATATCAATATCGGTTTCATTGATATATAGACATGATTTTAATAAGAAAAAAAGCACAAAAACCTACTACATTTTGGGTTGAGTGCGGCATATCATTGACGCATTTATGAGTTTGCTATTTTTGACAATAAGGAACAAACAGAATTATTAGAAACAGAGCAACAATTTCTCCACTTTAGGTATACATATCAGAGTGATATGTTCATCATATAAGTTAGACATGCTTTAGCCATTGCAATGCTATCATGCTTTAACTATGGGGTAAAATAATATATGATAACAATTAAATGCAATAGAATGTCAAGTCTAGACAAATAAATTGAGAATCCAGTTTGACTCAAAGTTGTAATATCGCTCATTGCTATGGGTGGTATTGCATAATGAACGGATATTGCGAGACATAAGGAATTTAATTAATGTGTCTTTGTTTTCGCTTCTCTTTGTTTACTCGCTGTATATATATCGCTGCTTCAATTTATTATTAAAGGCAGTGAATCATCCAGCCAATTCTGTTGGTTTGCAATAGCTAAAATTGAACTATAATTTTTGATATTTTTTGTTTTGATTTTGGGGCTGCGTTTGCAAAGATATTCAACGAATACAAAAAGGTATCCCCCAAAAAAGTTTTTGGAAACTCTGAGTTTTGTTCTTCCAGCCAAAACCACAGTTCTCTAAACTATTAGGCTACTGTAATCTTATTACACTATTAGGCCTAACTATCTCTAAAGTATTAGGCCTAATAGTTTAGAGATAGTTAGGCCTAAACTATTTAGAAATAAACTATCTCTAAACTATTAGGCCTACCACAGTTCTCTAAACTATTAGGCCTACTGTGGTTTTGGTGGGAAGAACAAAACTCAGAGTTTCCAAAATTTTTTTCGGGAGATATCTTTTTGTATTTTTTGAATATCTTTGCAATTGCAGTCCCAAAATTAAAACAAAAAATATCAAAAATTATAGTTCAATTTTAGCTAGTTGTAAACCATCGTAATTGGTTGGATGATTCACCACCTTTAGTATACGACTTGTTGATATTAAAGAACTACGCGTCGAGACTCATCGTGTTCGAACTCACTTCAACTCTGTCAGATAAAATTATTTTGTGTGGTGACTTTAACTTTCATTTTGAAACTAACTTGGCAGATAAGGTAAAATTTCTTAACATGATTGATTGTTATGGTTTTACCCCATTGGACAGTTTTAGAAGTAATCCCACACACTGCAAAGGTGGGTTTCTTGATGCATTTTTTATTTCAAAAAATGCAATGGATAAAAACTTCATGAAAAATTTAAATGTCGTGGTTGACACTGAAACCAATTCCGACCACTACTTGGTTATTGCTGTAGTAGACACTGCTGGATTACATTCCACCTCTGCTCCATTGGTTAAAAAAAATTGTAAGAAATTTGAAGCAAATTAATTTTGAATTACTAAGATATGATCTGGAACAATCTGATATAGTTCAAATGGTATTGCGATGTCAAAACTTGAATGATTCTATTGCTGTCTATAATGATATACTTAGTAAAATCTTAGAAAAGCATGCTCCTCTGGTTGAAAAATATATCAAAACATCTAAAACGCCATGGTGGAATTTGGAATGCCAAATGCTAAAAGACGCAGAAGAGTTTTTGAAAGAGCTTTTAGGAAGAATAAATCTTTGGAAAATAAATCTAAATTTTATGCAGCATGTAAACAGGCTAATAAAGTATATTCTATTGAAAGAGAAAAATATTTCGAAGAAAAGCTAGCTAATTGCAAAGGTAACGCCAGAGCCACCTATATGTTGTGAATCAGTTGTTGGATAAATTTTTGGGAAATCATCCGCCTATCACAAGCACTGCACAAGCATGTCAATTTGCTGACTATTTTAATGCTAAGATTAAACAAATTTATAGTGACATGTCTTACCATAATTGCAATACACGTGATGTTGATATAAATGTAGGTAAATCTTCATGTGCTTCCAAATTTAGAAAGTTTGAACCGCTATCTTTAGCTGGTTTAAAAGCGATAATTGATTCTATGCCATCTAAAACATATGAGCTTGATCCACTACCAACCAGTATTCTCAAGAAGTGCATTGATTTATTACTCCCTGCTATTCATCATATTTTTAATCTTTCATTGAGTCTGGGTTATTTTCCAGATGTTCTCAAAAAGGCATGTGTTACTCCTTTGATTAAAAATGAGAACTTCGATAATGATAATATTAAAAAATTTTAGACCTGTAAGCAATTTGCCTTTTTTCAGAAAAATAATTCAAAAATGTGTTTTTCTCCAAATTAATACGTATCTGTGTGAAAATTCATTGTATGGCTATTCGCAATCAGCTCACAGATCTAGCTATAGCTGTGAGACTGCCCTTGTAAAAATGCACAATGATATTTTGTCAATTTTAGATGCCAAGTCAAATGCAGTAGTTTTTTTGTTTGATTTGTCAGCTGCTTTTGATACGGTTAAGCATGATCTCCTGCTTAGTCAACTGTCTGCTGAATTTGTTTTTTCTGATGTCGCTTTAGAATGGTTTTCAATCTATTTAAATAATAGGAGCTACTTTGTTAAAGGTGCTGGCTGTATTTCTCATACAGTTGATGTTAAGTCTGGTGTACCCCAGGTTTCAGTTTTAGGGCCAGTGCTATTTAAGTTGTATTCTAAAAGTGCTGAATTAGTTGCTAATTCACATGGTCTTTTTGTGCATTCATATGCTGATGATATGCAGTGTTATTTTTCTTCTGATAAAGATTTTTCTGTAGACATGATTAAAAACAAAATCCGAGCCTTTTTGCAAGATTTAAAGCATTGAATGACTTGTAATTTTCTAAAATTGAATGAAAGTAAGACCAAAGTCATCGAAATTTTATCTAACCGTAACATTGAACCCAGAATAATTTCTAATGTACGTATTGATGATAGCTGTTCTTTGCCTATGCCTAATGATTTTGTCAAAATTCTTGGTGCAATATTTGATGACAGACTGAACCTTGAGAAGCATATCAATAGAGTGGTTTGTACTTGTCATGCCAATTTATGTAATTTAGGCAGAATTGCATCTAAGCTTACTAAACCTCTAAAAGTTCAACTAGTTCATTCTTTGATATTGTTCCATATTGATTATTGCAATGTCTTGTTTTATAACTTACCAAAATATTTATTGCACAAGTTGACAAAAGTTTTATATTCTGCAGTGAGATTTATTTTTGGACTTCGTGGTTCTGCTTTGCGTATGCATATGCTACCATATTTGAAAAGCCTTCATTTTTTACCTGTTAAATTTCGGATTGAATTCAAAATTGCTTTGCTCACACACAAGTGCCTGCATGGCTATGCTCCTACATATTTGAAAAATTTAATCAACTCTCGTTCTGTTTCGGAAAGATACAGCTTGCGTGTTAATGATGATAATTGGCTGCTTCAAACGGTAACTAGCTCAAACTTTGCTAGATCCCAATCTATGTTTTTGCGTGCATCACCCAAGGTATGGAATTCGTTGCCACTATCTCTGCGTGAAATTGAAACTTTGTCCCTTTTCAAGAAACGTCTAAAAGCATATTATTTTAATTTAGCCTTGGAGGATATTACCACTGTTTGGTGCCAGTATTTTGCTGCTTATTGCTGTAGAATTAGTACCTCTGTTGTATATTAATTTTATTTCTGTAAAGCTATTTGAATGTTACTTTGGCCCCTTAGTCAGATGCATTGACACTTGTTGGTGTTGTCTCAAGGGGGATATAAATTGCAATTATTATTATTATTAAATTACGGTTAACCGCCAGAATTTTTCCAGAGCTTAGTAATGTTTTTCTTGCTATAGCATTCTATGCGACATACTGCCTTACAGTTTATTATTATTAGTATTTTTGTTTTTTTCGTTCGCTCTTTTTTCGGTAGAAATAGCTATCGAAGGTTTCAGCTGTTGGGAGCCAAAATTGATTTCTTTGATTACAAAAAATTTCACAATACTCATTAACAAAACCATAATTTCATTTAATGTACTGAATTGATTTCGTAAATTTTTTCTTCTCACATTACAGATTATAGAGTCTTGATCTGACAGTCAGTTTAGTTAAAAATCGAGACCGTTTATTACCAGTGTAACTACCCCAAAGGCAAAAAATCCATAATTTCGGTATTTTTTCAATCGCGTACTTGCTAAAAAACTAAGTTGTAATATTATCGGCAATTTTTAAATTCTTATTGAACATGTATTAGTTGATGTACTATGACGAAACGCAGCGAAAATGAAAGCTTTTTGCTACATGCATTTTTGTTGTGACAAACCAAAATAAGGCAAGAAATGAATATTTTTGTTTCACCATCATATAACTGTCTATTGGCAAAAGTCATAAATCGATTTCAACTCAGTTTAGTCAAAAAAAGACAAAAAACAAAATTTGAAGATAATAATTTCATTTTGTGGCCAAACATTGCGTGCTAAGCAAAGGGACGTAACCCATGCACATCACAGACGGGGTCTGGGGGTGGAGACCCAGCTGCTGGGCAATTACGCTATTTTTATTCGCATTTGAAAACTATTCGTATCAAGTTTCGTACTTTTTAGAGCCATTTGAAGGAATTAAATTGCAAAAATGTGAAGGCCAGTTAAAGAATTGAATTGCCCAGCCTCTTCAAGCCCCCTCCTACCCCTTTCTTACAGGCCAAGTAAAAAACGAGAGAAAGCATAATTTTAAAATGTTTTATCAACGTATGGTAATTTTTTTTTTGGGTTAAATGTAGTAAATACATGAGAAAGAATGTTTGACAGCAAAATGAAATTATTATTTTCAAATTTTTGTTTTTTGTCTTCTTCTGACTAAACCGAGTTGAACTCGATTTATGCCTTTGCCAATAAACAGTTATTTGACAGTGAAATAAAAATATTCATTTCTTGCCTTATTTTGGTTTGTCACAATAAAAATGCATGCAGCAAAAAGTTTTCATTTTTGATGCGTTTCGTCATAATACATCAACTAATACATGTTCAATAAGAATTTCAAAATTGCCGATAATACAGGGTGGGCCGTAAATAACGCACCAAAGCATATTAAACAATATTGATAATAATAACACCAAAGCATATTAAACAATATTGATAATAATAATAATATTTCACATCACAATTTACTTTTAATTCTTGGGTGCGTAACTTACGGCCCACCCTTTTGTTATAATTATCAGAATTGTTTTATATGCTTTGGTGCGTTATTTACGGCGGTATCTAACGTTACATCAATCGTATTAGATCAGATTAGTTTTGACTCCATTCTTTTTGACCTAGCCGTTCCAGAGATTTTTTTCAAACACAACGTAAGGTCCTCCATAATTATAAAGCTTATTGGCAACCCTGACGTTTCAATGCAGTATCCTAGTCCATAGGGCCTATATTAACCTCTACCATACTGTAATGAAATAAAATAAAATTGTTGAAATAATACTCCCAAATAATGCCCCCAAAAGGCGAACAGTTTCGCCCCTACGTTCTTCGGGATACCCAATACTGTATATAGTTTAAAAGACCTCTGTGACTTAACCCAATCGGGACTTCGCGTTAGCACGTTGTACCTTAGTTTTTGTTCGAGACTTTTGGCAGATGAAAATTGATTTGCTCATAACGAGCAAACGATTAAATCTAGAAAGTTGAAATTTGGACTCAACATGAAAATTAAGGAAAGCGTTTTTGTACCAATTTTTGTACATATTTTTTGTATTTACCGGTAACTTAATTGCTCAAATTGTAATTTTTGTAATTCATACGATACCGAGCTCCAAATTTCGGCTCCTTGTTACTAAAATCGCTTTTTGTAATTTTTGTGTTCTCTATACTAATACAAATTAAGTTCAGATGATGTGAGGCGCATTGTTCGAGTATGTATTGCACTAACAGCAGTGAAGTGACAATTTAGGCGATTTTGGTAGCTTTTTTTGTGAACTTTTGTGCATTGATTTTGCTAGTTCATATACATAGAAGTCTGTCAGTTTTAAGATTTATAATAATCGGTGATAAAATGGTGAAACTGTCACCGCCCAGTTGCTGCTGTCCACCTGCAATTATTTTGACAGCTTTATTTTGAAGAATAATCAATAGGTTGGCTTGTTTTTCAAATTTTTTCGGGGTAGTTGTAAAAAGTTGCCCATCTACGAGAAATATAGCCTTGCAAATTTTGAGGATTTGAAACCGTCATCTTTAGCCCCATCACGTGACTCAAAAATGCCCAAATGGGGTAAATTTTCTCATTTTTCAAAGTTTTTTTAAAGCTTTTGTGTCAAATAATTTTTATTTGGGTAAATGTTAACTTATGTAAATAAGTTTAAATAGTCTGTAATTAAAGTTTTGAACTAATTAAACAATATTTTTAGCTCCATCTGAAGCTTTGAAAGTGATGTACTTTCCTAAAATATCCGCCCATTTGCGATATTTTGTAACTCGTGTTTTCGACTTAGTGCCTCTACAACCACATTACTGTAATTTTTTGCAGTTGAAAAAGTGTAATGAGCTATAATTTGTTTTTAATTATGATTTAATCTGAATTGCAAAAGCGAGTTGTATTGCTACATTTGCTTTCTAGAGGGCAAAATATCCTTGAGTGGTAAAACAAACTCATTATTCGTTAAAGGTGCGTCAAAAACAATAATACCTGGTAGAAATATCAAAAATTCATACAACAGACATGTCATTTTACAGCCAGGACGTGTCGTAAAAGTCGCAGAATTATTATCACAAAAGCAATCATTGACATCCTCCATTTACAATGTATAACAAGCGATTACAGTACAGTACCGGTAGGCCTACTTCATATTTCAGGTATACCACAATTGCTACAACTTCACTTATTTAAACCTGTAGTTGTTTTTTGTTTTCAAACTGTGGCATTGATTTTCGACTCTGCAAGGTTGCTCTAACAAAGCCATCTCTGTTTTCTTTACCGCATACCTTGTTAGATGCAGTTGTCACAAGTTTAATCGTTCTTTCCACTGCTTCAGTGTGACAGGGAACCCTGGTAAGTTCGACAGGTAACGTGAATGAAGTACGTTGAGTGATTGTCCTTTTTATATCGTCATGAGTGACATCGAATAGCAATGGTGGTGATGTAATTAGAATATTTTGCCAGTCAATCAGGTCGTAATATGCTGTAGCGTCAAAATTGATCTTGGGTATTTTAAAAAGTCGCACACCCTTGCCATGCTCAGCTTCGATTTTTCGAGCTTTCAATACTCTTCTTAGGCCAAGCTCTCTGATGTCCTTATTTTTATCATGTACCATTGCCAGCAAAATATTTTTGGGGTGAGCATAGTAACCATTTCTTTGAATTACTAGCAACACTATTTGTTGAACACGTGGGCTGAGTACCCAAACTTTTTCAATAGTTTGGTACAAATGCTTTGAGGCGTATATAGCAGAAGGACTAATCTTTATGTCAAACCACATAGGCGTATAAACCTTCATTACAAATTATGTTACCAAAAGCAAGTTTTCGGATGGATTTGACATCGTTACGTAGAGATGCAAAATTCTGTTCGCCGTTGTGAGCCAACGAGAATAACCAAGTGCACTAAGATCACGATGAAAAACAGGATGGTCTACAATGCCTTTAGAAATTGCGCAATGCATTTCTAGCAAATGTTTTTGATCAGTGCTCAAATCATCACATTCAACTTCCATAATTTCTGCTTCAATTCTTTGAAAATTTTGGTGAACATAAATATTCTCACACTTTTCCAAATTTTTGCCTCGTGTTCTAGTAAAGGTAGGCGGTCCTTTTGTTTTTCCATCAAGATTTTGAAGTAAATGTCTTAGAGGTAATTCATTCGCATGAAGTTGACAAATCAACCACTGCAATGACCTGCCAGCGGCTTTTTCCAGCTGCCTTACAACTCCATTTTTTGAACCGGTGTTCACAACAGTTTCATTACAACCAATAGCTCTCAAATATGTAAAATCTAACAATGGAATTTCAGAGTGAAAGCATTCCAGAATTTCTTGTGCAATATCTCTAAAGAACCAGAATCAGGAGTTACATGTTCAACATATTTTGATCCTGGCTCTGTCAAAATGCAAATGTGTTCTTCATTAATAACACTGAACAAGAAAAAAAATTTTTGTCATGCTTATTGAACTTTTTTACGTGTTTTCGTCTAAGTTTTCTGAATCCAAATATGCTACCCATTTTCTCCCATCAAGTCTAGATTTTTTATATTTAACTTTTATTTTTTTGTAAAACATTCATTTATTGAGATAATTGATTTGCCTTTTATAGGCTTTTTTAAACCAACATTCGATATCAAAATGATGCTTTGTGAAGTTGTTAACGTACATAGTGCATACTTCTGTGCTTCAACCTGTTGATTACAAGTATTGCATCATCTTTGGATTGATTTGAATAAATTTTATTCATTTTCTATCTGCAATAAAATTGCAACCAAATCTTTTGCTGTCAACACTTTTTTTATCTGCGTGCGAAAAAGATACGACTGGTTCTAGACAAGCGTTAGTGACGGCATAGAAAAATACTTCTGAGATAAAGGAAGCCTATTTATGAGAACTAAAGCCAGTATTGTAGCAGGATAATCATGTACATAACAATTAGTTATTTTACCTATTTGCAGCACCAGCTTGTTGTCAGCCTCCAAACCTAATTATGTCTTGATATGTTTCAGCTTACTTTGAAAAGCGTGTATTAGGTATTATGGCTAGCCGTAGATCCTGTGTAAGTGTGTAAACCATCCGGATACTTTTTGCAATATCTGTGGCAAGTTTACTCCAAAATCTCAAAGACTAAATATCACACGTAAAGTGACTTTAGGTTACAAGCATTATTTTGGATGTCAAGTGGGAGACCAGGACAAATCTTGGGCCCCCCATATATGTTGCAGAAATTGCTATGCATCCTTGACTCAGTGGTTAAATGGGAAATGAAAGAGCATGCCTTTTGCTGTACCTATGATGTGGCGTGAACTTACAAACCATTTTTCGGATTGCTATTTTTGTTTAACTAAGGTATCAGGTCATTCCAAGAAAAATAAAAGCAAAATTGTTTATCTCGATTGTCCTTCTGCGTTGCGGCCAGTAGCTCATGTATCTGAAAATATTCCAGTTCCAAGCCCTCAATCACAGCTAGAATTACGTACAGATGAAATATGTGAAAGTGCAACTACCTCTGCACACTTTGAGGTACTATTCTAGAGTTCAGGCACTGATACAGCTCAGAGTGTTGATGACTTTTTTTCTTTGACACCTCACCTACTCGACCAAAGTGACTTAAATAACTTGGTCAGGGACTTGGGTTTAACCAAAAAAGTCTGAACTTCTCGCCTCACGACTAAAACAATGGAATTTATTGCAAAAAGGTGTTACAGGTACTTTTTATCGTACACGTCATGCTCAACTTGAAAAGTATTTTGCAGCTGAAAATGGTGTTTGTTATTGCTCGGATAATCCCGGACTTTTGGAACAATTTGGTTTCGAGCATGATCCTGCTGAATGGAGATTGTTTATTGATTCGAGTAAATCTAGCTTAAGGCAGTTTCATTGCATAATGGCAATAAAAAACCTTCTATTCCACTGGTATATGCTGATGGTTTAAAAGAAACGTACAAGTCAATGGAGACTTTCTTGGAATTAATAAAATACTCTGAGTATAAATGGAGCATTTGTGGAGATTTAAAAGTAATTGGCTTATTTCTTGGAATGCAAATGGGTTACACAAAACATCAATGTTTTCCGTGTCAGTGGGATAGTAGGGATGACAGTCGTCATTACAGCCAAAAAGAATGGCCTGCACAAAAGGAATTTGTACCAGGAAGATTTGATGTTCAGCACGTACCCTTGGTTGATCCACAAAAGATATATCTCCCACCACTACACATTAAACTGGGTTTATTCAAAAATTTTACAAAAGCAATGGATTCAACTGGCAATGGCATTTTGTATTTGAGACAAAAGTTTCCAAGCAAAACTGAAGCGAAAGTAAAAGCAGGAGTATTTATTGGACCAGAAATTCGAAAATTAATGGGTGATAAAAATTTCGATGCAAACCTAAATTCAGAAGAAAAAGCAGGATGGGATCAGTTTTGCTTGATTGTGAAAATTTTCTTGGGTAATTACAAATCTCCCAACTACGTGCAGATGGTTACCGATTTTCTTCAAGCCTATCAAGAACTTGGAGCAAGAATGTCGTTAAAAATACACTTTCTTCACTCTCATTTGGATTTTTCCCCTCAAACATGGGAGATATTAGAGATGAATATGGTAAACGATTTCACCAACAAATAAAAGAGATGGAAAATCGCTACCAAGGAAAAGTTACTGAGCACATGATGGCAGACTATTGTTGATTTTTGCAAAATGAAAGTGACACAGAACATCAACGCAAATCAAAACAACAAAAGTTTGCACATTGTTGACACATATTGTAGATCCTTATGTTAAAACGTGTTTGCATTATTGTGAATTTCGGTGTAAATAAGAGTTGGTTACGTAACATAATATGTATCTTTTATTAGTTGAAATAGCCAAATTTGTAGTAGACTTCATTTCAGTTGATTAATCAATAAAAAATAAAGAAATAAGCAAAGGCCTAAAAACCCTTAGTAAAAAATGACAATTTCTTAATAACTTAAAAACGTGACGCGTTAGAGCAAAAATAAGGGCAGATTTGAAATCAGCGTCCAAAATTCACTCTAGGGCACCTCCTCACTACTTTTTAGCAAAAATTTTGTTGTTCAGTGTAATCGATTTTGAATACTTTTCATGTTTTTTGACATTGATCAAAGTTTTGTCTATTCGTCCATCAAAAAAAATAGCGTAAGGTTTCTTTTGTAAAGCAACTAAGTGTCCTGCTGCTTAAGGTTTTTGCGGACTTTTTGTCGATTTCGGCGAATTTTGTGTCTATCTACAACGGAGCTGTAGTCATCTTTAGTTACTTCTCCCAAGTCAATTAACAGAGAGCTTGTAATAATAGCTGCAGTTCTGTCGGATACCCCTGTTTGGTCACATGCTTGAGCTTCACGTGAAAGGTGCAGGTTTTTTCTTGCGACGTTGCTATTAGCCAGCATGTTACCTTGAAAGCTTTCTTATTCAAAATCAGATACATTGCTTTCTTCATTTGATATGTGTGTATCTGCATCATGTTCATCACTATCGGATAATGATACAGTCGCAGCAGATGTTTAAAAGTGCGCTGCTTTATTTTTCTCCAGTTTTCTTTTTCGTTGTAGTCTTTTTTGTATCTTTATGCTTTCATTACGATCGATCCCAGATACACACATCTTTCTATCAGATCTTTGGTCTGGCAAGAATGTATGCTCCTTGCGGGGAACTTTTTTAACGACAGGACATTGACAAGAAGTAAGATCAGAACATTTGCACGCTGCTATATCAAATAGATTCTTTGCTTGAAGTTGAAATTTTTTTAGCTTTTCTTTATAGAAGGATTTATCTGTTCTTGTTTAGTAATTGTAAACACACTTCTTAAACTGCTTATGATAATCTTGAACCATAATAGGAATTGAAGCAGTTTCCCACACGGCTACCAGGGAACAAGTCACTTTGCTCAAATTACTGAGAAGACGGGTTCTTTTGAGGAATACTGCAGTAAATTCATACGTTTATTCTGACATGCTCGCATAACATCTTCATACGTTGGTAACACTATACACGGTAATGGTTTAGGTTGCCCGAACACAGGACAATCACTGCTTTTCCTACTTAATCTACCCATTTCTTTAAGATCTTTTACTAAGTTCTTCCAAGTTTATCTGTTTAATAAAACATTATACTGTTACAATTAATTTTGCGGAAAATGTTATTGCTAGAATATTAGATATATAACGCAGCTTTCTAAGCTTAGGTAGACGGGACAAATACACACAATGAAATAAAAAGTCAGCAGTTGAAAACCACGGCAGTTTGGTTTTACCACGTACTTCACTTTTTATCTGAAAGCAGCTGCGAATCAACCTTAAGCAATAAAACAACAGCCTGCTCTAAAACTTAGCACAGACAGTAAAGGTATTGTCTTGTCTTAAAGCAGTTTAATCCCTTTTAATCTTAGCCTTTATCGCTTTCTTATTTTTATCTTAAACCTTTAATCTCTTACCTCTTATCTTTACGATTTTATGTTTTATCTTTATTTATAAAAAAAGACCAAACCTCCATCCTTTACACACAAAGCTGGCTCATGCGCAAAAGAAACTCCTCAAATCAGCTGTTTTTCAATTTGTAGTGCAAAACGATTCGTCATGGATCAATAAATTAAGTTGAGGCGCTAATAATAATTCAGTTTAATTATTGTTTTGTACAATGACCTCTATGGTCTTTTCGCTGCCTCCAAGCAAAATGACTGTTAAATTTATAAAATGGTTAGACAGCTTACCTAATAAAATTTGTTTCATAAATTGATCAAGATATGCTGGCTGCCTTTCTTTTCTAACCTAAAAGAGCTTTCTGAGACCTTTCTATCCAGACCACCTACGCTATAATTGTAAAGCATTTTATGATATCGATCAGAGAAAAACTGGTCTTTCACGATTTTATTTTTTCAAAACTATCGAAAAAGGAGACATATTTGTGTATTGTGAGGCAAAATCTCCTGCGTATAAATGTAAATAGAGTAATTGCAATCCAAACAAATGCATGGCAAGTACAGCAAAATGGCAGATAATTTCAAAAAAAGCATTATTTCCTCAGCTTTGATGGAGCTAAAAATACTGTTCCACTGCTTCAAAACTTTAGTCACAGACTCTTTGTACATTTATAAACAAGGTAACACCTACCCACGTAAAAAATTTCTTTGCGAAAATGTAAAAAGGAGCTTTTACGCGATTTTTGCATTTTTGAGTCACGTGATGGGGCTAAAGATGATGGTTTCAAATCCTCAAAATTTGCAAGGCTAAATTTCTCATGGATGGGCAACTTTTTACAACTACCTCGAAAAAACTTGAAAAAAAAAGTTGAAAAACGAGCCACCCTAATAATCAATCTTTTCAAATGATCATTCTAAGTCTTATTACAATCCCTTACAATAAATAAATGAAAGTGAACCATAGTATATTACAATTTACGAAGAGCTGTAAAACGTTAGATGTTCCTAAATTTAGACAAAATACCTACTTAGATCTAAATATTTTACATGTTTCGTTGATAATATGTTGTGCAAAGTTTAATTTTGTATCAATTGTAATGCCCCAATATTTCACTGGTTTATTGGCGGAAACTGGATTATTGTTGAAAAGTACAATATTTCGATTGTTGAGATACGATTGATGATTTTTAAGGGGGTGCAATGCTAACGCTGAATATTTTTTAAAATTAGCAGTTATTTTGTTGGCTTTCGTCCATTCTAGTACACTCTGTAACTCATGATTTGTCTTATCACGCAAAATTAATGGATTGTCGGCATGGATATTACTAGACACCATAGGTGGGCACAAGCCCGTTAATTGTTAATCCGTTTATAACGAAGCTAACTTTTTCATTAACTCGTTAATCCGTTAAAAAGTTTTTTTATGTTAACAGACTAAATTAATTTCCGTTAAGTTCTGTTAAATTTCCTTAAGGTTTTTATCGTTAATATCTTGCACCATTTATTCAATATACGGTTACAAACTAGTTTGCACTGGTAACATTTATTGCGTATTAGCAGGATTTTATAGAAGAAAGCAAAGAAAGGAGCTCTTTTTTGTGGCAAGTAATAAGCTGCAGCCTCATAGGTCTATCGATTTATCGCTATTCGCAATTTCCAAAGATTTTTCGATCGCAGCTTCGTTAGTGCATTTGAACGTATTTTTATCTTGAAATTGGATTTGACTGTAAAATGTAACTTCCAAAACATAGAAAGACCACCATAGCAATAAATATTTCCTTACAATCAGCTCAACAGCATCAACTCGTGTTCTAGAAGCGAGTGAATAAAAAGAAATGTAAATTACACGCATAATATTAACGAACTAACGGATTTTATTAACTTCCGTTAATTAAAGCTGAAAATAATGGATTAATGTTAATGGAGGTAGGAAGTTTGTTAACGGACTAGTGGTTAACGAAGCAAACCTTTTGCATTAACTTGCCCACATATGCTAGACATGTATCATCAACAATTCAATTCAATTCAATTTATTCGTTCACTTGAGCTCAATTTCCAATAACTTAACACCAATAAAAAAAATATCCACTCGCACAAATAGAATGATTATTAATGCCAATAAAGGAAATAAATGTGGGCTAATTTACTGTAACGCTTAACAGAAGTAATTGTTGTTGAAGGCGTAGAAATTAATAGGCTATTCTAAAATTTACCAGTACTGTAGTTTGAATCACTTGCTATCAAAGCAAACAGGACAGCGAAAGACCTTTTTCGGGTCATCGAGTCAAGCTGCCCTTATAACTAACTTATTGTTGTAATTATTATAAGTTTTTTTGAGTGGTTAACTTTTTTTTTAAATAATCTTTTTTAAAATTTTGTTTGAAGTAACTTTTTTTTTAATTTTTTAAAAATAACAAATAATCTGGGAGTTGGGTTTAAAGCATTAATGATGCCACTTATATTAAAATAAAAAAAGGACTTAAGTTACATGCCTTAAGGCAGTCAAAATTGATTGTTGACTATTTCGAATTGCAGATCTTGATGGGCAAAATATTTTTGTCTGGGCTAGATGTTTTTGTCTTCCAGATAAAAAGAAGCTTATAAATTTGTGCGCAACTTCTCGGTTACCATAATGTTTAAGTTAACTTAATATTAACGTATGACAAACAGTATCAAAAGCTTTTTGGAAATTTAATAGTACTGTGCAAGTAAAATTGTTATCATTAATGTGGTCGTAAGAGGTGGTCAAAACACCCAGAATAACATGGGTGCTGTAGACATATAGATTGCTTTAAAAACCGTAATGAGACTCAATCAATACAGGATGGTTTTGAAAAAATTTTGTCGCTTGCTCATTAACTTTTCAAAAAATTTCAAAAAACACGTTAAAATTGATACGGGGCCGTAGTTGGTTAAGTTGAATCACTCTTACCATTTTACAACGACGCGGAAATATTCCAATAGATTCAAAGGCAGGAATGCTTTGTTACAATTTTGCAAAAGCAAGTCATTTTTCAGTTTAATTATTAGTGATTATTACGAATTTATTCCACACGCAAGCGGCAAGCATATATAGTATAAAGCAAGGTCTACTATAATAAACAACCCAAAAAAATAAAAAAATGAAAATCCACATAAACAAAGGCCAACAAGCACGACTAAAAGACAATTCAAACCTATACAAAAGCATACAGCAATTTGTTGTAATTGACATAAATCAAGCTTCGCAAATTAAGCTTCGTAAAGCAAAGTATAGTTTTAAAAAACAACAAATTGCATCTCAAAGGATTTGCGTTTTGCTTCGCTTTTACAAGCTATACGCTTTTAATATCGCATTGTCTGCATCAATGACTGCCGCGAATAAAATTTCTACGTTTTCAATCGTAAAAAACAGCTGTTGTGACGTAATAGTTAGCATGAAGATGCTCCCTTTTGCAAAATTATTTATCGAGATAATCGATAACTCGCAAACTAAACGAGCCAGAGACTTAAAAATTTTACCAGACCTGGAACAGGGTCTTAAAATATCAATTTTTGCAAAAGGGAACATTTTGAGATGTTCCCTTTTGCAAAATGACGGGAGTACACCTGTAAAAATATAGACTTCTATCTTAAACAGTTTTTGACTTTTAAGATTTTTTAGCTGTTAGGTATGATTTGAAACCTTCATGTTTATATCCATATAACTTTTTGAATGATTGGCATAAGCAAGTTTTTTTCTGGGCATTGGAAAGCATATTGACAGAGGTTTCTGGCAATATATAGTTCGTAGGGGTTTACACATAAGCTTTAGTTCCATTTTGGCAAACTGTGCAGAGGTGTAAAATTATTGTAGCAAATAGGTGTGTCACCTTTAGAGTGCTGCATTACACAGTTTGAAAATCTTCGTCTAGCTCAATGCAAAGCAATCTTCACACGGAAAAGTCAAGGCCTGAGCATTGGTGGAATCTAAATCTCTATTTTACACATTGTATATTGTTGAATATAATCAAAAAATAAAATAATAAATTACAATCATGCATAACTGAGTATTGAAACAGAGTAGTCTACCATCTTAATGTAGTACTACTGGGGTAATCTGCTACGAATTGAAACAGAGCCATAAAAAATGTACATAATGAATGTATATACTTCTCAAATAAACAATGATGTAATTTGTATTGAATTGTGGTTCACAAATACCGCATTGACCACGATGAATCTGGGATAAAAGGTTGTCAAGCTTATAGCTAGAATCTCTGTATGACAGTATGACATTCTGTTATCTGTAGTGCCTTCTAATGAATATATTCTTTTCCACCTTTTTTAAGTAACTTCAAATTTTTAATATGTTTTATACAAACCTTTTCTTTTTTGTAGTAGCTATTGCAACCAGGTAAAGTACAACTATTTGGAGGCATACCAATTGGTCTTTTGTATAGCAACATACCTTTATTACTCTACTCCAATACATCTACTTCAACAGCCTTTGTTAACAAAAAAAGCAGAAACTCCAAATAAATTTCATTGTATGTGTGGTAACTGCGCGCAGACCTACTGGCCAAGCCTATGCGTATGATGACATCGTTGCTATACAAAACTACTAAGTCTATAGTCAACCAACAGTTTAAAATCATTGCACAAAAAATTTTTAACAACGTTTAGAAAAATATGCAGAAATTGTTTTTGCAATAAACGTAGCCTATAGTAGTCTACATGGTCTAGGCCTGGTAATACATGAATAGGCTCTTGCAATTAGTTTGATAGGCTTTTTTTGGTAGCAGTATGATGGAGCACTAAACTAACACCAAGAGAATGGAATCAATCTATCTTCACAAGCATAAGCAGTCCAGTTAATGAGTTATTTCTGAAAAATGGCTATGGAACCAGCATCCACATAGGCTACTCTAACATCTAATTTTTTTTTCAGAATACAATAAACTTGATTTCAACCAAAAAAGTTATCTTCAGGTATTATTGATGTCTTATTCAAACAGAATCAATGTTTTTAGTTATAACATGATAATTGATGCTGATTTGAGCCATGTTTCAGTACGGTATGAGATTAATAACATGACAGTTGAGTTACCACTTTTGTTTTAATCTGGTTAATGAGTTGAGGAAAATTCATTAAATAAAACATCTTTCAAGACAAAAGCAATCCGTACAGCTTTATTTAATAATGATACAGAAAGTTACTGAATCTTATCTATCAGCCAACCAAGTGAACTGCATTGTATTGTACATATGTTTGTACTGCTGACAGACTAAACAATTCGCCACTGCACACAGCAACACTAAAATACCACATAAGATCAAAAATAGATGACATTTATTTTATACCTTCAGTCATTCAATAATCACTAGACTACTATCTCACAAATTTGGCTTGGCTAGAATAACAATACTAAAAAATACTCATAGGGTAGGCAATAGATTTGAGGTCTACTGACCAAACACCCCAATGTAACTGCTTGCAGTGAAATGCTACCCTTTTCTGGCTTGCTTAACTCAGAACCTGTTTCGTGAGCAAACTGTAACCTAGCTGTGGTTACTGGCAGTAGCAATTTAAAAAGTCATTAGCTTACTCTGTTAACAGTGAAAGCAACTAAAACAAAAGTTTTCTTCACTAAAACTAACCTATCAGTATCACTGTCAGCTGCCGGTAACTGTTAATATTAGGCTATCTCTTTTTCTGTGCTAGGTATACACCATGGTTTTACCTGTTCACCTTGGAATAACCTAGGCTTCATCTGTCATCAGTTTATGACGTACCGGTAGTCTGGTGGTAGCTTGCCTACCTGCCTACTCTAAAATGTAACTAACAAAAAGTTTATTATGATTGATGTTGTGTATCTGAATATTCTATGCAGGGATATCTAGAACAAGGGATGAACAACTCATTTTTGCATGTGACACTAGTAGGGTCAAACGCATTTTTCAGTTTTGACAAAATGTCAGCTTTGTACCATCATAGTCGCTAAATATTACATAGCTTGAAAGCACAATGGCAAAATTGCCGATCAAAGTTGTAACTTACGCCCCCTATCGACAGGTGTACAAAATTTCAATCTAGTGACTATTAAGAGACTAGGCACTATGCAATACTGTATTTAGTGACTAAGCATGAACCAAAAGTATTTTAAATTATTGATTTAGTAAGCTGACTAAGCTATGTGAGTTTCAAAGCATACAAAATGCTGTTGTGAAACTGAAAATTTTCATTGATAGCAGTGTAGTTTTTTATCAATTTTGTCTAAGCCTTGGTGCAGGGTGTAAAATAGGCCAGTATAAATACCGATTTACTGGTTTAATTATTTAACTACTTAGCTACTTAATGGCCTGATAAAGCTTCCAATGTCAATGGGTAATTTTAGTTTAATTTGATGATAATGTGAATAATCGTAAATTAAGAAGCACTTCATCCAAAGACAAACTATGAGCAAACAGTCAGTCACAACTCAGTAAGCGATAAGTAAGTGACTGGATTAATCGCGATGCTTCCGGTACCGGTACTCAATATGGCAGACGGTGTATGGTACGTTTTCCAGCAAAAAATGTGCTAAGAGGCTGTGATTTTGAATTGCATTGAGTTTCATTTCTACTGAGCTCAATGCAATTTGGGTTCGCAGCTTCTTTGAAAAATCAACATGTGATCAAGAAGAATCGCGACACAAGACAAACCTATGTACAAAACCATTTCAGTACAGTTCAAGTACAGTTAGTAGTCCGCAACAAGGCAATGGGCAAGTTGGAAGCATGCAAAATATTGTTGTTGCTTACTTTTGGTTTTGACAACAGTTAACTACATAACTGCAACAATAGTAGCCCATGTCAGTAACGCGATATCAATTTCTGATGGCAAACATCATTTCGATTATGCGACGTCAATTTATGAGCGAAAACATCAAACGTGATGTTGATTTCTGATAACGAGCGTCTAACATTTCTTTTTTGGCCTGATGATTCTTTCATCGATGAAAGTCGAAAGCAGCTCTATACGCATCAGATACTGAGGGTTGAAAAATCCACAACCGCTCACATCTAATTTGTAGAGCTACGTGGACGGTAATTACTGCTGCAACTAATTCTGACTTTCTGTAAGTGTGTTGACCCAAAACTGTTTTTTTCTTGCAAAACTATTATCCAACATGTTTGATGTCTTCCCACTGACACAAAATGAAGCTTCACCTGTTGTATTTCATGCTACTATTAATTTGATAATGATAGCTTACTATTTCATTATTTCTGAAACATAAATATTTAATTTAAATTTCAATACAAGTTGTTGTTTTTTTTAGGTTAGACCAACAGGATCAAGATGAAATTGGCAAGGTGATTTAAAAGACATTTGCATGTCAAGAAAGATACTGTTTATTTCTTTTTTTTTTTGTTCAACCAAAATCTGGTACTGTACTTAAGTCAAGATAAAATACTGCAATATTTTAAAAATATCTGGCCAATGACCATAAAGGCTCTCCAGGATTTTGGTATTTAGAAGCAACTCATTAATTCATAGATGGGCACAAGTCCGTTAATCCGTTAATAACGAAGCTAACTTTTTCATTAACTCGTTAATCCGTTAAAAAGCTTTTTCATGTTAACGGACTAAATTAACTTCCGTTAAGTACTGTTAACGGACTAAAGTAACTTCTGTTAAGTTCTGTTAACTTCCGTTAAGGTTTTTATCGTAAATATCTTGCAGCTTCGTTTGCATTTGAACTTGTTTTTATTTTGAAATTAGATTAGACTGTAAAATGTATCTTTCAAAACACAAAAAGACCACCATAGCAATAAATATTTCCTTACAATCAGCTCAACAGCGTCAATACGTGTTCTAGAAGCGAGTGAATAAAACGAAATGTAAATTACACACAAAATGTTAACGGATTAACGGACTTTATTAACTTCCGTTAATTAAAGCTGAAAATAACGAATTAACGTTAACGGAGGTGTGAAGTTTGTTAACGGACTAGTGGTTAACGAAGCTAACGTTTTGCATTAACTTGCCCACCTATGCATTCATTAAATAAGAGACTAGATCAAAGAAATCTGTAATGACGTAAAAATAAAAAGTCAATTTTAGAATTGAGTGCTACAAAATCTTTTAGTCATACTAACAGCTAATCAGGGTACCGGTAGCCTAGCTAATTAACCTAATAAATTTAATCATATATGTTCTGGAGTTAAATTAAGGTTATTTTGGCACTGGAGGCAAAATAGCATTTAAGGCTATTTTGCCTCCAGTGCAAAAATAGCATATGGCTATTTGTCACTAATGGCAAAATAGCCACAGCCATTCAAAATTATAGTAATTGAAAGTCAATGGCAGTGGCATAACTTGTGATTTGAACAAAGAACAGAAGAAAGACAAGCTTCACTTCAAATACAGAAGTTTGTTAATGCTTTCTGCAAAATTGGCTTTGCCAAATGTTTATTGCATTTTTCTTTTGGTGTGGCATACAGCTTCCTTGGGAGCCTCGGACTATAGGCCTTGGGGAGCAACATTAGAGCTGCCAGAAGAGGCATAGTTCCACCATCAAGCATCAGTTCAGAGTTATGATGCCAGTAGTTGAAGATTAAATATCTGTGTTTTGATTATACTGCTAGCCCTAGGGCAATTTCAATTTTCACAAGCAAAAGCTGTTAATTAAGTGCTGCTTCATTTGGTTTTCAACAAACACCTACAGGTAATGGTTCTAAATAATAGTCTTGTCCTAGCCTAAAAAATTTTAAATAAATATAGTTTACATTTTTAAAATTCAGAAGTTTGATAGCTTTAATAAATTTTCAGAATTTCAACCACTTACATTACAACTCATAGGCGTAGCCAGGATTTTTGATTGGGGGGGGGCCCAAACCCTCAAAAATTCGGCTGTCTTCACCGAAATTGAGAGTGAATTTTGGGCCGAAATCGGAAATTCGAACGATTTTTCCGCCCAAAATCAGGTGATCTCCAAAAAAAAAAAAAAAAAAAAAAAGGTCTTCACCGAAATTGAGAGTGGTTTTTCAGCCGAAGTCGGAAATTCGAACGATTTTTCTGCCCAAAATCAGGTGAAAAAAAAAAAAAAAATGAGAGTGGTTTTTCGGCCGAAACCGTTAGCTTTACTGTTACTTTACTGTTTAATTACTGTTATGTGCGCAATTACTGAAAAAAAACTGCAACTAAACATCGTCAGGCTATGTTGTCATAACTTTTTGTCGTTAGTGGAGTTTTGATTGGGGGGGGCCCGGGCCCCCTGGGCCCCCCCCCTGGCTACGCCTATGTTACAACCACTTACACTTAAATTTCAACCACTTATAACCAGAATTTAAAATACTATGTCATAATTTGTAGTGTACCTAAGTTAGTTCTACACAACTGACAATATTCTATAGCAGATATGCTTAATGCGCTACATAATCAATAACGCACACCAGGCAAAGCTTAAAAAGTGTCACAACAATGTGTTATTGTACAAAATTACAAAAAGTTTTCCGTACTACCTTGATATCTGCCAATATTACCAGATTACTGTTTTTATCAGTTATTGTTCGTTATAGGGCTACTGCGGTACGCAAGACATGCTTAAAGCCAGAAGAACTATGGAATATGTACACCAGTCGATAGCGGGCACAAGTTACCGCACAAGTTTGAATGAACAGGTGCTTTCAGACTATATTATATTTAGTGACTATGGTACCATTTACAGGTTATTATGCTTGAGTAAAATTAACAAAATCAGAAAGGTATTGCAAGTCATAGAAGTGAGAGTTTGAACAGGAAATCAGAAATAGCGTTTTGTAGTGATTTTCATTAATTAAAATCTACCGGCATATTATTCTGCTTAAAAGATAAACAAAAGCAGTAGAATAGTTTGTCAAAGTGTAGTGACACATCTGATATTGGCGAGCCAAGTCAACTGACCGCGAACCAACGGTTTTGTTGCAGTGATTTCATCGCAAAGTGAGAGTTTGGGCAAGATGGCTCTGGGGATAGTAAAAATATATTTAGGATCGCTTTTCTCTGCCAATCGGCGTTGTTCGCGGTCAGTTTGTTCGCAATCAGTTTGTTGCGGTTAGTTCAGAGTTGTCGTGGACCTAATATTGGTAGACCTTCCATTACTACCGGTAGTTGAAATTGTAAATTAGTGCACCAATAGACTGACTCAGCTAGGCTGCTGGCATCTCAAATATTAATACAACAGACGGAAATGCTGAACTACCTTACATACGGGTAGTACTCCTTTTTTTAGGACCACAATCTGTTTTGGTGGGTTACTGGTACCATATAGTGTAGCCTAGCCTTTTGTGAATGAGTTAGCTTTTTTTGCCACAAAGCACCACAGCACAGAGCATTCGGTAGTCTACCAAATTAGCTTAGGGCTATCCCAACACTCTAGGTGTCTTACCAGTATTTACAAGTTACAATGTGTGACCCACACATCTGCTCAATCAAAACCAGACAAATACCTGGCGTTACTCTAGCCACAGCGAGCAAGTGCAGTAGCCTGCATAAAACAGGGAAGAGTGTACAATATAAGTAATATTAATAACAATTCATCGGTAGGCGTACTGGTACCAGAAATCAGTAACAGGTTTATGAGTGCGCATCATGGCTCAGTGAAATTTTGAGCCCGTTAAGGCAACATCCAACAAATCTTAAAGACACTTTTGAGTTTGTAGATCGAATGCAGCAAGTAAAATTCAAAAACAATTCGGTTATGGTGTCATTTGATGTAAAAAGCCTGTTCACCAATATTCCTGTGGACTTCGTTACGGACATAATTTTAAAAGAAATTTATGGCAGTGATTCGACGAAAAAAGTTTACGGTTTGACTAAGCGACAATTCAAGAACCTTCTGGTGTGGACTACGAAACGCACTACTCTAAATTTTAATGGTAGTTTTTATGAACAAATTGATGGCGTAGGTATGGGATCTCCAATCGCTCCGGCTTTTGCTGACATTTTTATGAATTATGTGATTGAAAAAACAAAAAAGTTTAATATGCAACCGGACGTGTTTTTTCGGTATGTGGATGATTGTTTTGCAGTATTTCCAGATTTTGAAAGTGCTATGTTGTTTTATAGAAAATTAAACCAGATTCACAGTAATGTTAATTTTACCTACGAACTTGAAAACAATAAACAGTTGCCCTTCCTGGACGTCAATATTGACAATTCAAAAGATAAATTAGAGTTATCCATTTATAGAAAACCTACACACACTGGGCTGTATAATAAGTGGAGTAGTTTGGCTCCCACTAAATACAAAATAAATTTGATTAGATCATTAGTCAATAGAGCTATTAAAGTTTGCTGCAATCGACAATTATTGTTTCTTGAGTGTGAGAAAATTACCAAAATGTTGCAACAAAATGAATATCCAACCAAAACTATTCGGAATGTTATTCGCAAAGCCATAAACAGAAATCAAAAACCGGATGCCAAACTCCACCCTAACCAACAACAGTCTACGAAGCATTGTGTCTTTTTTAAATTGCAGTTTATTGATCGTATTTCTATGCAAATTGAAAAAGAAATTCGTGAATTTTTATGCCCGTATGATATCAAATTGATAATGTCTCATCGTAACTTTACCATTGGCAAACTATTTCCGTATAAAGATCGTCAATCGTTATTACATTCGTTAGGTGTTGTGTATCAATTAACTTGTAGTTGTGGTCAAAATTATATTGGCCAAACCAAACCGAACCTAATTACTCGCCTCAATGAACATCGCACGTGTGAAGATTCTGAAGTTTGCAAACATTTGCTCAATAATCCCAACCACCTAATTAATTTTGACTCACCCAAAATTTTGGACAGAAGTAATCACGTAACTAAATTACGCATCAAAGAAACTCTACATATTTCCAAAACAGAACCGCAACTGAATGTCGACAATCAATCTTTGCCCCTGTATCTTTTCAATGCTTAATTGTTTTAAATTGTTGTTTAAAAATGACGTCGCTATTCCGCTGTGTTTTCTTGAGTGTTTAAACCTATGACCTGCCGCTCTTTTATTCAATTATGACAAATCTTAAGCCGTGCCGTGGCCACCTGAATTAATGGGTGGCTATTGTATATAAATTCGTGCTTCTTACTTTGCAAATTCATTCTACTGATGATGCTTTAAGTTAAAGCGAAACGCGTCTAATAAATTGTTATGCTTAGTTTTATATTGGCAATCGTTTTTGTTCTTAGGTTTATTACAATATTATTGGTATTGCTCTAACTCACTGGTTTGTGATCGCCAGTAGCCTACTCCTACCATTCACTTATTCTCAGTTCTGCATTGGCCTGCTGGATACACCTACGTTACATTCTTGTTTACAGATAACACTAAGCCTTGCCAAGAAGTTTTATAATATTATCTACACGCTGTTCTGTGGAATATCAGCCAATGACATCTTTCCAGAACCTCAGTTTCAACACTACGCTTGTCGATACATGACAAAGTGAATGACCCTACTCTTATCACTATACTCAAACGTAAAAATAAATGAGTGAGCGATCCCGTAGTTCTAGATATCCCTGATTCTATGTAATGTTGAATGATGAATGTCTCTGAATGTTGAATGCATACAGGATTACTCTAGCTCCTCTTACTAATAATTTCAAGAAAGCAATTAGAGGAAAGGCTAATGCTGAAGACAAGAAAACGTTGAAAACAGCCAAGTCAAAAGTTTTGGAGCAAACCAAACCATATTTGCAGAAAATCTTGAGTGGAAGTATTCAATCAAGAGATCTATCCAAGTTAAAAGCAGCAATAAACGAAGTCTTTCTCTCAACCCAAGAGGATATCTGCCTTGAATATCTTTGCAACCGCAGCCCCAAAATCAAAACAAAACATATCAAAATTTATAGTTTAGTTTTAACTATGGTAAACCACCGGAATTGGCTGGATAATTCACCGCCTTAATTCAAAGGCGGTGAATCATCCAGCCAATTCCAGTGGTTTACAATAGCTAAAACTGAACTATAATTTTTGATATTTTTTGTTTTAATTTTGGGACTGCGTTTGCAAAGATATTCAATAAATACAAAAAGATGTCCCCCGAAAAAAAGTTTTTGGAAACTCTAAGTTTTGATCTTCCCGCCAAAACCATAGCAGGCCTAATGGTTTAAAGAACTGTGGTAGGCCTAATAGTTTAGAGATAGTTTATTTCTAAATAGCTTAGGCCTAATTAGGCCTAACTATCTCTAGACTATTAGGCCTAATACTTTAGAGATAGTTAGGCCTAATAGTTTAATAAGATTACAGTAGCCTAATAGTTTAGAGAACTGTGGTTTTGGCGGGAAAAACAAAACTCAGAGTTTCCAAAAACATTTTTGGGGGGGACATCTTTTTGTATTTGTTGAATATCTTTGCAAACGCAGCTCCAAAATCAAAACAAAACATATCAAAAATTATACTTTAATTTTAGCTATTGTAAACCACCCGAATTGGCTGGATGATCCACTGCCTTTAATTTGCGACAAATCAGCTTTCCCTGAATATATGTTTCAAAAGATGCTTTAAATCACTTTTTAGTCCATTCCAGCGCAAAAACAGTTTCAAAAAAGCTAAAAACGTGATATTTTTCTTATTCTGCATTTTGGTTGGCAGGCCGATGGGGTATATAAACCCCCCGCCCCCCCCCCCCCTGGCTACGCTACTGAGCTAACCTATCATCTTGCAATAGCCTAGTAGAGGCTATGTATGAGGGTAGCTAAGAACGTTAAAATACTGCAGAAAAAAGGAAAGCGTCATACTATTTTAACCCTTCCTACCCCGCTCGCTTGCAAAATCGCAAAGAAAATGAAGTAGAAGCCCAGTTCAATGCCATTCGAGCCTAAAAATTGGCTAATGTGGTAGACGAATAAGAGAGCATAACACAGGCAGTTAGAGAGAAGTTATTACAGTTATCTTGGTACTTGGAACCTGCAAAGGTGGCGATACACTTAATTGCAGTAAACGCTTCTGTTTGAAGCCAAAGCTCGCTGCAATGCGATGTTTACAGCTACTTGAAATATCATCAACCAGGTACCGGATACAACAGAATCAAGACAAAAAAGTTTAGAACAAGCTAGTTTCAGAATAATTATGCGGTAGCGTTCGATTGCTCTTGACTGCGAGCTAATTTAATATACCGGTAATCACGCTTGCATTCGGGTTACTAATAATATAATCCACTCGATTGCTATGTGTCCCTTGTCCGCTCCTATTGCAAGGCCGTAGCCAGAGGAGAGGGCCAAGCAGGAAAACCTTAAACCTTGTCTGGAAAAGTTTCATTTAATAGTGGTGCTCTCTATGGTGGCACGCCATATTAGCTAAAAATAACATCTCCGATTATCTGAGGACCAGAGTAATCCTACTTCGACACGCTTTTTTGATCTCTACCTCATGTTCGAAAATTGGTTCCAAACTTCTGACGAGGACTGTTTTATTTTTTCTGTCTTGAATTTGTACGAAACGTGTCGAACCCTGTTTGAATTTTTCTGAGTCCCGTTTGGACAACTACCGCGTCTGCTTCTCGCTACGAGCCTACGAACCGTATCGTATGGCCTGTCGAATCCATAGCCAAAACGGCAATCATTTTGTAAGTTTGATTTTAGTGTATTTAAAAAATAAATGAACGAAATGGCTTGTCAAATTCAGTGTGTTGTCTAGCCATTGTTAATTGGTTTATAGTTGTCTAGATATCTCTGGTATGATGCCGATTGATTCACTTCTTTAATGCTTTCTCTCCATAAGCTTTCCTTGTCAGTTGTTGTAACGAAAGTCAAACGTTGGCTAGAAGATACAAACAATTATACGGAAATCAGAACATACTTTTATTAAATGATGATTATATCATTTCGTGTTCGTGTTCAAATAAAGAAAATGAAAAACAGCAAACTAAAATAGCTACAATTATTAAATTCTAAAGATATCAGGAATTTGGTATAATTGTTCATACGAACAACAAAAAACAGGCGATTAAGGCATTTGATTAATGCTTTGATAGCATATCGGCCAATCATGTGTTTTTGCTACCAAGTCCATGATATTGGCATATGCCTACTCCGACAAGTTTGACGTCCTTCGTGGTCGACTCCTGGGAAATCATAACGACTTCCACTGGCAGTTAGGTGGCCAGATTAACCACCAACCCTGCAGCTACAAAGCAGCTCGAGTCATAAGATGCTAGAGAACTTTGTTAGAGAAGCTGAGGGCTGCCGATGAGAGCTAAAAGCTCGAAACAGCGCTGTCCAGCTCTGTGCATCTTATGACTCGAGCTGCTTTGTAGCTGCAGGGTTGGTGGTTGATCTGGCCACCTAACTGCCAGTGGAAGTCGTTATGATTTCCCAGGAGTCGACCACGAAGGACGTCAAACTTGTCGGTTATGATTTCCGTGGTCACACAAGGGGAACCCTTGTAGTAGGGATAGCCTATGGCTGTCCTTACTACAAGTGCTCAGCGATTTTTCACTTGTTTTTTTTTAAGTACCACAAGTGAAAAATCGTTTATTCCCTACAAAACCTCTGCCGCTGTGCAAGCCCTTAAGGTTTGTCCAGTTCGGCCAAGAGTCTTGTCCAGCTGGGGAATAACTTTGATAGAGAAGCTGAGGGCTGCCGATGAGAGCTAAAAGCTCGAAACAGCGCTGTCCAGCTCTGTGCATATGCCTACTCTTTGCAAAAATCCTGGAGCTGATCTTTATCTTTGCGCTTATCACTCTTCAATCATCCTGTTTGTAAGTTATGTACCGGTATAGTTAGCAGCTCCATTGCGTTGTACAATCAAGCTAACCAAATCTAAATACGAACTATAGAACTATTACCGGTACTAAAAGACTTACAGTAGGCTAGTTCTGAAAAAGAAAAAAAAACTTAGTCAATGATTGAAGACCACTTCGTACAGGTTACAGTATTAGGACCTATCTAGCCTAGCGGACATTACAATCGAGTGGATTGTTACCAATTTGCATGCAAATGTGATTGTATTTAATCAGTTTGCAGTCAAGAGCAATCGAACCATAATCGATCGAACTCAAACCGTAGACGCATAATTATACTGAAACTAGCTTGTCTTGATTCTGTTGTATCCGGTACCTGGTTGATGATATTTCAAGTAGCTGTAAACCAGTGACGATCGGTGGCAAAAAGTTTTGGGAATTCATTTTATTATTGCGTCGTTTATTTTCGTACATGAAATAATTGTGCATTTAAAATTATGTCCATACGTATAGTCGACATTGATATTTGTACTGTGTTTGTACTGTACTTTTTTTTAAACATAAAAACGGAAAGACAAAGTTTTCCAGGGGGTATAGCAAAAACACGTTTGGGAGTAAAAAGTTTTGGCTCAAATTGAGGGTAGCGTAACTGAAGTTAATTTTTCTCGTTTCGCTTCAGCTGTTGAGGGAAATGAGTATATTGGAGATGTAAAAAAAATGAAAAGATAAACTATAACTTTTGAAATGCTACATTTAATTCCAGAGGTGGGCGTTGCGCGAAATAGTTCGCAAGTTGCGCAATTTGCGTTGCGCACTATGCCTTTTTTTCAGCTCTTGCGCAATTTACGTTGCGCTCTATGCCTGTTTTTTCAGCACTTGCGCAATTTGCGCAATTTATGGCCTCGAGCCTTGTGTCCTCGACTACACCTCTGATTGTAACTACATTACAATTTGCAGCATTGATGTTTTGACAGGTGTGACTTGTTTTTTTTTTGAGATTGACAGTTTGCCAAGTCGTAATTTTTTTCTTCCATCATCACGAAAATTCGTATTTGCTATTTCATCCCCGTTTCAGCTTAATTTCATTTATGTTGTTAGTTTTTAAGCTTATAGTAGTTCTTTATGGTGTTAAAGCTTGATATTTCTATTGCGGTAAATGATCTTTAGCAGGTTAGTTTTGCGAATTTTATAGTTTGTGTGAGAGCAAACTTGTACGGTAATCATTAAACCATAAGCATAGCCAGGAGGCCCGCGCCCCCGGCCTCTCCTCCCCAATTGAAATGAAATCCCCAATGATAAAAATGATGACACAAACTCTATTGTTTATTCAGTTTCAGTTTCTTTTAGCATTTTTCGAGTGTAACAGTACATGGGTACAACAGCAGTTAGCAATAATATTCAGGGTGTCGAACCGTTTCAAATAACGGTTCGGGTTCAGGTTTAGCTCCTGCTCAAAATATTTTAGCGGTTCAGGTTTGGTTCGGGTTCACTTGAGCACCATTTTCGAGGTTCAGGTTTGTTTCAGAATCACTCAAGTAAAATATTACTGGTTCAGGTCCATTGCCTTAAAATTTAACTGTCCTTTCTCGTTTCGTCCAGAAAAAAATCAGTTCAGCAAGTTATCATAAAACCAATATCCCATCTACCCAGTACTTAAATTGTAAAATTTTGCATGGGGGGACGGTTTTGCAGCCTTGACCAACTTTTCGAGAAATGATGTATTTCCGTCGCCGAAATTGAATGAAAACCAAAAACAAGAAAAAGGTCTTCGCTGAAAATGTAGTGTTTTTCCCACAAAATTAGGTGAAGACCAAAAAAAAGGTCTTTAACGCAATTTGTGACCGTTTTCGGCAGGAAATTTGCAGGATCTTTTAGTCCTGGCTGGCTATTTTTTGTCTGATTATCCAGCACTCAACTCTCGATGAGAGGACGCCTAAATCTCGATGGGGGGACGCTAAATCTCGATGGGGGACGCTAACTCTCGATGGGGGACGCGTCCCCCCGCGTCCGCCCTACAATTTAAGTACTGCATCTACCCACACATTCACACATAGTACTACCTCATTGCGCACATAAGTCTCGTACAGTATCACAATTGAAAAGTATTGTTGTCTTCTTAATCTACTCTTGGCCTTATGTTTTCAACGCAACTGAACAAACAATTCACTTGGAGAAACTTTTTCAATACTTGTCGTCTTGTACTTTAAGCCACAAGCTTAACATTTTACAAAGAAGAAATAAAAGTCAATCACTAAAAAGTAGCTGACACTTTCACACCTATGTATCACAGCGCACTGTCTACTGTAATCACCTGAAAACAGCAAGTTTGAAAAATGACAAGGCCAAGAGTAGATTAAGAAGCTGAAATATTAACAACCTATCAGATTTACATGTCTAATAGGTTGCTGTAGCTTACTCTGTTTGGCCTGTTCCTCAGTCTACCCAGCTCTTATCCTTCCAGACAAACGGTTATCCTGGCAGATATGCTCGTCATTCTTCAACTGGACTACTAGACAAGTGCTGTGTTCAACCACGGTCAACATATTTCAACGTTACGGGTAGGCCGAAACCAGATGTTGTGCCAGTGCCAGAGAGAAGCCTAGGTAACTGGTAATCGGAGTCTCTTATTTTTTACTCCATTCCTCTTTAAATCCAGAAAAAAAAGGAGAAACTGCTGATCCTGTTGATGATCACCACTGCTCTTATTGTGCGTGTACCAGCGCCAGCGGCATCCGGATATGGAAAAATATATTCTTATTTTTGTAAGGGGTTCAGGTTCGGTTTGGGTTCCCTTGAGCACAATTTTGAGGGTTCAGGTTTGGTTCAGGTTCACCGAAGTAGGATTTGGTGGTTCAGGTTTGGTTCGGATTCACCTAAATGAAACGGTGCATTTGGGTTTACGTTCGGGTTCAGGTTCGGTTTGACACCCTGATAATATTAATATTGACGACCAATATAAGGGGGCGGGCCCCCTCAATTTAAATTTTTGCCAACCAAGTTAAATGTACAAGCCGGGAGAAATTCAGTGGGTTTGTTCTAAAAGGTAAAATCTCAGGCCCTCATTTAATTTTTTTTTGTGCAATAATATGTTTTAGACTCCCAGCTAATTATTATATTGCAATAACGTACTTGATTAGTAACCATCTACTGCATCTAATGCAGTATCAACTTTAAATAACTTTAAAATCTACCTCCACCACCCACCAACATTAAATAACAATCCACCTCCACCTCCCCAGTTTTCACACGACAAAATACTTTTGAAAAAAATAAACCTAACTTGAGGAAATGCTTATTGAACAAATTATTGAATTTGAATAGAGTCTGCCTGGGCCCTGGTCGAACATATGTTCCCAAAACTGGTTATTTTTGTGATCCAACAAACTCCCAGGCAAGTCTTGGAGCGAATTACTTAATGCTAAAAATCTTGCAGAAGAAAATATACCTAGCTTCCCTGATCTGGGCCGAATCACGAAATTTATCCGCAAAATGCAAGATTTTAAACGTGTTTTGAACTTGAACTGAAGTAAAGGGAGGGTTTTTTTTTCAGTTAGCTTTCAAATCTCAAAAAACTTGATTTTTTAGATGGCTCAGAAAATATACGAAATGTGATCCAAAAAGCATTAAAATAGCTATTTTTCCGAAAAAATACAAAAAACCTGGGATCGGAGCCGCCCCATCTGTGATACGTTTGAGTTGCACTAATTTGCTCACCGCGTCTCCAGATTTTGATGCATTTGTAAAACTTTAAAACTTGCGGTTCTAGTTCTTCCCCTTTAACAAAATCCTGGTTACGTGCAAAACCAGACCCCCAGCTTCTGATGTTTTATTCTTTGTCCCATAAAAGTTCCTCTTTTCGAGAATTTCTGATGACGTTATTGCATGTAATTTACGGCTTCGCCCCCCCGCCCCCTTCCCCAACCAAAAATCCTGGCTACGCCTATGCCTTAAACTATGTGTAATGTGCATACAAGATACGGTCGTTGCATCTTTGTATTGTTACGCGCACCTTCACTAGTGGTTGCTTGCAACATTGCAAAGTACAAAATAGTTGCATTGCTTCCAGTCTATAAGTTGTTTGGTATGGAAGTAAGGAATGGAATATGGAAGAAAATTGCCAGTATGGAATAGAATATGGAGTGGAAGATTTTTAGTATGGAATGGAAAAAATTTGGCAGTATGAAATATGGAAAAATCGTTTTCCATTCTATTCCATACCATACCCTGCCTACAAGATCAGACTCATTAGTGCGCCGCAAAACGAATAAAAGCACTAGCCTAATAGCGGCGTTGCTTTAGGTTAGAACTGCGAAGGCGTCGCTAACGATGCTAAGGCTATCAACGTCAGAATTGCCAATAAAATTTACGAAAATTTATAATATAAGACGCCCGTAGGTCGTGTTTGAGGTAGAATATCTCAGGAACGACTGGGTCAAGAAGGATGGAGTCAACGCCAATCTAGTCTAATACGATTCGCTTATCTTTGAATACCCCTATTGATTTTGCTTTTAGTCCTCGTTTAAGTTTTAGAAGCAA
Source organism: Trididemnum nubilum (assembly GCA_963965965.1). NCBI lineage: Eukaryota > Metazoa > Chordata > Ascidiacea > Aplousobranchia > Didemnidae > Trididemnum > Trididemnum nubilum. Next base: position 29,909,716 of record OZ014470.1, read on the forward strand.
ATGTCAGCAATAGTTTCGTATAGTAAATACAGTATGTGCACTTTTTGTCCATAACACCTGTTCAATTTTTTGGTGATTGCGACGATCACCGCTTACTAGTACAGTGGTTGGAAGAAAAATTTTTACCAAAATTGTGGCAACAGAGGCTAGAAAATGTGGAAAAATTCGGAAACGGAAATTTACAAATACCGATTTTGTCGAAGCAAACTTATGAGGGATTATGCATGCCAACAAAAGGGGTGGTAGCGCTTGTTTGCACTCTCCTGCAGCGTGGTTTGTCGTGCGTTTTAAGTCGGAGAATATCTCGAGACAGCCTGGAGGCTAATTTTGGTCATCAAAGATCACTTGGAAGAAGGCACCAAAACCCAGGCATTCAGCAGTTTGGTTACAGGAATAATGCCATTGTTTTACAGTACGGCGGCAATTGCATTTAAAGGCGGTGACTCATCCAGCCAATTCCAGTGGTTTACAACTAGCTAAAATTGAACTATAATTTTTGATATTTTTTGTTTTAATTTTGGGACTGCGTTTGCAAAGATATTCAACAAATACAAAAAGATGTCCCCCGAAAAATGGTTTTTGGAAACTCTGAGTTTTGTTCTTCCCGCCAAAACCACAGCAGGCCTAATACAGGGTGTTTCAAAAGTCACGTCCGATTTTTTTTTTTCAGATTAAAAATCGGACGTGACTTTTGAAACACCCTGTAGTTTAGAGAACTGTGGTAGGCCTAATAGTTTAGAGATAGTTTATTTCTGAATAGTTTATTTCTAAATAGTTTAGGCCTAATTAGGCCTAACTGACTCTAAACTATTAGGCCTAATACTTTAGAGATAGTTAGGCCTAATAGTTTAATAAGATTACAGTAGGCCTAATAGTTTAGAGAACTGTGGTTTTGGCGGGAAAAACAAAACTCAGAGTTTCCAAAAACTTTTTTTGGGGGATATCTTTTTGTATTCGTTGAATATCTTTGCAAACGCAGCCCCAAACTCAAAACAAAAAATATCAAAAATTATAGTTCAATTTTAGCTATTGCAAACCACGGAATTGGCTGAATGATTCACCGCCTTTAATTTTAATTAATGCATTTTCACGTTTAATTTTAAACATATACAATTAGCTAGGCTAATGGTACTCTGGTAGCCACGTTAGAGATTCAGATGTTTGATTGAGCGTTATTGTGCGGAATATAACTTTTGCCATCTTCAAATTGGGTCTTGTAAGTTGAATTCGTGCTTTAAGTTTCTAAGAGTCTTAATCTAAACCATGGCCCACTACGAAATGTAATGCCAAATAATTCATTGTTTTGTGCTTAACATCTTTTGAGATGTTGCTGTTCTTGTCAGCGACAACAAAAGTTTAAAAGCAACCTTACCAAAACTAGTTTTTCCTAAGTCACTCTTTTGACCATTCGACAGCAGGTCCGTTTTTGCACATCATGATAATCTTAAGTCATCGTTACGGTATGTTTTTGAATGTTTAAATTAAAAGTTTCTCTATCAGCCTCAAGGAATTTGATCATAGCTTTTGGTTTTAAACCAATCAATCTCTTACGTAGCTTCCAAAGAACCACTGGCTTAGCTAAGGTTATATATACCTAATTTAATATGATAAATTTAAATCTCATCAAAACAAATGCCTCAACATTTTAGCCCAGTTTCAGTGCATAACATGCCTAATTGTAATTACAATTTATTCACCAAGTTGCCTTGACCATGAGACAGCAAAGGGACCTTTCGTCTTCGAGTAAAGCTGCCACCTGCCCATCTGTCTACCATACACGGTTGAGACTTCACACTGTCTCTTTAATTGCTGAACGTCAAGCAAGGAAGCTGTGAATACCTATTTTTATACTCGTTGGTTTGACCCGACCGGTAATCGAACCCGAGCGTACCGTTTTAATTGCAGACGTTATATCTTGTGGTCTTGAATTGATCTGCAGCAGAAAGACTTGTTGAGTGTGGGAAGTACATTCAACTTTTAAAGCATTAATGAACTGCTTAGTTAGTTCCAAGATAGTACTTACAACCGATTCATTGATATAACCTGAAATTCAATAATATGTGATTTTAATTTATGAACTGAATTTTAATACAACCGATTCATCGATATAAACTGAACTTTAATATTATTAATTTTCTCAGCACATCGTTCTTAATAAACTAATTTTTTATTTACCATTATATATATTCTCAATCGCTGTACGGCCTGCCGTTTTGGGGTTTGTTTCTTCATCAGCAGCGAACAGAGAGTATAATGGTTGGCGAAAAGATAGAGCCTTAAAGCCAGCACGAAAATTATCACTTGTGGTAACTTTCGTGCCCAGCGAGAGTGTTCAACTTGACCAAATCGCAGATCTGATCAAGGAGCTATATTCTCAATCGCTGTACGGCATGCCGTTTCGGGGTTTGTATATTGGACATGATTAGTACTGCTTCTGACGTGATTTTTAAAGATTCTTCTACCAATTTGCTTTCCAATGCTAAATGGCATCCTGTTTCAATGATAGCGGCTCCATGCAAGCAAGAGATAGAACGCTTAAAAAAAACAACAAAAGGATAAAAACACTTAGTCTCCGAAAGACGTACGGAACTGTAATTCGTAGCAAAGTTTTGAAACGTACGACCCCCACATCAATGACACTTAAGTTTACTGTAAACAGACTATGATGGCACCTGAAAAGCTTCGAGTTTAGAATCTCGAAACCTCTGCTAACATTGTATAGACCTTATACAAGAAAGAGAAAGCGTATTATAGTCCACTACGTAAATCTTGGGTGATATGCAAACGTTTCAAATAGATCCGTAACTTATAGTAAAAAATATCTATCCATTATACCCACCTCCAGTTTTTGATTGCGTAACATTCAACTCCGTTTATGAGAAAATTTTTCAAAAACTGAATACACATTTTTGAAATAGGAAAGCCCTGGTGTAATTGGTTTCGTATTACTGTACTGGTGTAGCTGTAAATCGCAAATACAAATATGCTAAGCCCCGCTGAATAACGGTCTTGCTACGGCCATGATCATACTAAACTCGATATGGTCAAGTTTCGAGTTTATGTGGTCGCAAAATTCCGCAAGTGCATGTACAGTGAGTAGCATAAACAGGGGGTTTGTGTCATACCCCTCTCTTTGGGCCATGACACAATACAAAAGGTGTAAAAAACGTTAAAATAGCGTAATTAGATTACAATGAAGCATGCACATGGGAACGGCTTACGCTATACCTGGCATTTTAGCATCATTTTATTCAGCTTGATCGTAAAAGTGGTGCAGATTAAAATTGCTCAGGCCAATGTACGTATTTTTGATTTTTCGAATTTTTCGATTCAAGTTCACCACATCTATACTGTAACAAAAAGGCATGGTTCTATTTCTCTGTATCTAATCATTTAACCAGACATGGCTTGTTAAGAAGTAGGATTTCAACCAGCTGGTGGGGGCACTTTATATTTCAGATGTTTTGCGGCCAATGCCAATAACAGTTTAGCGTTTAATGCTTGGCATGTTGCAAAAAATCTGACACCAATAGCTGCAAAACTTTTACTTTTTTCATGGTCTTACTTATATTACTTGTGGGAAGGATGGCCATTTATTTAGCTTATGGCCTTCGGTTGCTTTTATGCTTATTTTGCTTATGTTTTGCGCTGTTCAAAACCAATATACCTTTTAAACCGAAGTTTAATCTAAAAAGGTCTTAAAACCGAGTTATTTTTGTAAAACAACGCAAAAATCTCTGAGCGGGTTAACCTCGTTATTTCCTCTGAGCGTCTTAGACCTCGTTTTTTCTTCTGGTGGCTGGAGACTTGGATTCCAGACCCCTTATTTGTGATCCCAATTTTAAGTTTTGACTCATGTTCCCCGTTTTTGAAAATCTTGCTTAAGCCTACGCTGCTGTGCATGTATAACAAGTAAAAAAATTCATAAAAAAAAGCAGTTTTGTCAAAAACAAGCAGTTTTGTCAAAAAAAAAAAAAAATACATCAAAAAATACATCGAAAACGCGTACAAAAAAAGCAGTTTTGTCAAATTTGAAACTGACTTCAATTCCGATTTCCATGTTATCCAGAGGTAGTCATTGTCTTATTTGACGATTATCTACGATTTGACGTAAAAAAATTTATTCTCATTATATCTGGCAAAACTGCTTATTGAAAATATGTTTGTATAGGTCTCGAACATGAAATTTGTACTGTAGATAAAATTTTGAGGCGTAGCGAGTTATTCCAAAATTTTGTTGTTTTGTTTGGTACAAGCATTGAGGCAGTATTATACTTTGAACTTACTTTCTTTAGACAGAGTTAATTTTGACTACTTTTACTAAAGTGGAAATAATTTGTCGTATTTCTACTTTCAATTGAAGTGGATGTTAGAGAAAGTAGCAATTAATACTTTTATTTTTCAGCACTTTTGACCACCTCCGTATATATATGATTTTGTGCAGCTTAATTTAACAGGAAACTTTTTTTAGCTGAGCGAGCTTCAAGGCTTCAGTTCTACGCTTCGAATTGCCGGTTTTTTTAGGTTTCTGCTTGTACTGTGCATTTAAACTTACCGTGAAAAAATGTTATTGTGTATAGCGTAACTCACGCGTGACGCAAAAAATCTCTTACCGAGAGCAGCCTTTTTCTCTTCAATTCTCTTTTTTGTTTCTCCGCGCGTCAGTTTCCAGTCTATTTATAAAGAGTCTATGATTACACTTTAATTTGCGTAACATTTTTTTGGTAAACATTCACTTACGCAACACCTTTTTGCTGATTAAATTACATAGTCGCGCTCAAAAATAAATATACAAAAATTTGTGCACAAAAGTTTTTGCGCAAAATTTTTGACACAAAAATTTTTGTTGCAAAAATAAGTCCACAAAAATGTTTGTGGATTTATTTTTGCAATATCATTTTTTTGCATCAAAATTTTTTGCATTACAAAGGTTTGTGTCACTACTATATGTACGTTTATTTTCGATAGCAAAGAAACAACTCACGCCAAAATAAATGTACAAAATTTTGTGACGCAAAAAACGTTGATGCAAAATTTCTTCTTTCAAAAAAACGCGTACAAAAATAAATCGTCAAAAATATTTGACTATTTAGTTCGTGTCCATAATGATAAAGGGTTGGAATTAAGCGGACGGGAAGGTACCAGCACAGCATAAATATCATATTATATGATGTATAATATCATATAATATAAATATCAAATAATATGGGGTTTATACTGTGCTGGTGCCTTCCCGCCCGCATAATTTATCATTGTGGACACGAACTAAATAGTCAGATATTTTTGCGATTTATTTTGCACGCGTTTTTTGCGAGACGAAATTTTGCATCAACATTTTTTGCGTCCAGTAGCGTACGCAGGATTTTGAAAAGGGGGGGGGGGGGGGCAGAAACTTCAGAAAATTTGAGAAGAGCAAAGATCAGAATAAGAAATTGTTCCACCCAAATTTAGTCCCAATGGCCCTCCCCCTAAATACGCCCCTGTTTGCGTCACAAAATTTTGTACATTTATTTCGGCGTGAGTTGTTTCTTTGCTATCAAAAATAAATGTACAAATATTTGTGACACAAACATTTGTAATGCAAAAAATTTTGATGCAAAAAAATGATGTTGCAAAAATAAATCCACAAACATTTTTGAGGACTTATTTTTGCCACAAGAATTTTTGTGTCAAAAATTTTTGCGCAAAAACTTTTTGTGTACAAATTTTTTGCATTTTTATTTTTGAGCGTGACTATGTAATTTAATCAGCAAAAAAGTGTTGTGTAAGTGAATTTTTACTAAAAAATGTTGCGCAAATTATGGTGTAATAAATCTTCAAAAGTTTTTGCATATTCATTTTTGCACGTGTTTTTTTTGTATATTTAATTAAAATGACTATTTCACTAAATATGCAAAAAAACATTGCACACAGTAGGGTACACAAATGGCGCTCCATAATTGCTAATCAAACGGCCAAAGCTGTTTCAGCTTGTACTATTTCTTTGCTTTTTATAGGCAACTGATGATTGGATGCGGTAAAGGCGCGTTAAAAGTTTTAATCAATTGCTTGAATTAAGCAGAGCTGGGCGTTTAAAAAAACATCGTAAAGCGCAAGCGTAAATTTCGCAACCAAAATTTTTCTAGTTTAAAGCGCAAGCGCAAATTCCGCAACCAAAAATTTTTAAGCTCAAAGCGCAAGCGCAAATTCCGCAACCAAATTTTTTAGGGTTAAAGCGCAAGCGCAAATTCTGCAACCAAAATTTTTCTAGTTTAAAGCGCAAGCGCAAATTCCGCAACCAAAAATTTTAAGCTTGAAGCGCAAATGCGAATTCCGCAACCAAAATTTTTCTAGCTTAAAGCGCAATTGCAAATTCCGTAACAAAAATTCTAAATGTTTTAAAGCGCAAACACAAATTCTGCAACCAAAAATTGAAAATAGTACAGCGCAACTACGAATTGATTGCTTGAGAAGCGCACACAAATTTCGCTTTTTAAAAAAGTTTTTGAATACAAATTTTTGCATTATCGAAGTTTCAAAAGACGAAGGTGTTAAGCAAGGATGGCAGTACGGTACGTCCAGAATTTGCGTACTACGTACCTTGCACCTTCAACCGTACCGTTCCAGCATACCGTATTTTAGTTCAATTTTTGAAGCGTACTGTACCCGTACCATTACAAAAAAGGCGTACCGTTCCACCGTACCGTACTTCTTAGCAAAAATTGAGGCGTACCATACCGTACTTACGTACCGTACTGCCATCCTTGCTTTTAACTACTCGCAACTTTAACTGACTTTGAAATCACTTGCCTATACACCAGTGATCTCAATTCACAAATTTAACCTCGGGTTTAGCTGTCTTTTGCCTCTGCATACAAAAAGCCGGTGCAATGTGCGAAAAGTCTAGGATTTTAAATTCAAACCACGTACCAACGTAGCGTACCCGTACCATTACAAAAAAGGCGTACCGTACCAATGTACCCGTACCCGTACCATCACAAAAAAAAGCGTACCGTACCAGCGTACCGTATCTCTTCGCAAAAATTGAGGCGTACCTTACTGCCATCCTTGGTATTAAGCATAAAAATATGAAAGTATAAACATAGTACCATTTTCAGCTAAGCTGCACTGGAATAAACCAACTGGATTGCGTTTAGCTTTTATAACTAAAGGCACATATCTAAGACCGAAGAAAGAATTATTTTTGTTGTTGAAAAAAAGCAATTAAACACTAAAACAAAAAAAATAATAAAAATAAACAGCAATAAAAATAAATAAACACGAAAACAAAAAAAGCTCCACTCACTTACATTCAGAAATAATGCGTTATTCATGGAGAAAAATTGACTTTTTTGAACACTTTTTATTTTCACGCAGCAAAACAAATTTTTTTAAATTTTCTTTCGTCATAGACGATCGTTTCGATCGCAAAATATCAGAACCAACAGCAAATAATATCTCGACGGCGGCCAAACTAGAAATAGCAGTGTTGAATCTTCTGAATTTTTGCAACCACGCATCTCTATTGTAGGCAGGAAAGCAATCTTTGGTGATTTTGTCGTTTGCTCTTCCGACCCTTTCATCTAATCTTTTTCCTATTGTAGAGGCCAAGTTTTCGACTACTAATTACAGTACAAAAAACAAAAAGTATTTCGTAATTATTAAGTGAGGTAGCAGAGGTGGAGTCCTCTAGGACGTCCTTGGCCTCGAGGACACATTTTCAAGTCCTTGGCCTTGGCCTCGAAGCCTCCAGTCCTTGGCCTCGAAGCCTTAGGTCCTCGAAAGTTGCCCTGTCCTCGGCTCGAGGACAAAACTATTTTTTTAACCGTTAAAATTTTGTTGTAAAGCACCAGCAACCTGGCGGAAAATTTGCAAACACCTTTGTTGTTTTTCTCAATTGGAGCATTGGCGTAGCCAGGGGGAGGCAGGGGACCCGGGCTCCTCCCCAATTGAAATTTCGCCAATGACAAAAATGTGACAAAAAGCCTATTGTTTCTTCAGTTTCAGTTTCTTTTTTAGCATTTTTCGCTTACAACAGTAACTAACAACAATATTCAAGACCTAGGGGCCCGGGCCCCCCTCAGTTCAATTTTTGCCAACCAATTTAAATGTATAACCCGGGTAAAATTAAGGGTTTTTCTCTTAAAACTTGCTACCTAGGCCCTCATGTAACCTTTTCATAAACGTAATGCAACAACCAGAGCCGGATTTATTCTGTGGCACAGTGCCAGGGCCTCGCGCTCAGATGGTAAGACTTTTTTTTTTCTTCACCTATATTTGGCAGAAAGATCTTGCGAAAATCCCCAAAGTGCCAGGGGCCCAGCGCGATGTAAATCCGGCCCGGTAATAACATGGTTAGTAGGCGTAACCCTCTATTGTACCATTTTTCAATAACAATTATTCATTAATTCACCTCCACCTCGCCAGTTTTTACGCACAAAATACTTTTAAAAAAATTAGCCACGACAAATGCTGATTAAGCAAACCATTGAACTTCAATTGAGGGGACCTGGGCCCCTGGCCGAGCAAATACTCCTATAACTGGTTATTTTCATGACAAAACAAAATCTCCAAGGAAAATCTTCGAGCGGATTATTATTTACTGTTAAAATGTAGCACAAAATAATGCGCCTTACTTCCCCCTACCTGCACCAAATCACTTACAATTAAAATTTAAAACAAGAATGCAAAATTTTAAACGTATTTTGGACTTAAATTGCAAGTAAAAGGAGCATCAACTAATTTCATCTTTTCAATTGGCTTTCAAATTTCAAAAATTTAGTGCTTTCAAATGGCTCTGAACAAGTGCGAAATGTGATTCAATGGCATTAAAATAGCTTTTTTTTCCAAAAAACTTACAAAACATCGCCCAATGGCTGGGGGCTTCGAACCCAGACCCCCAAAGCCTCTGGCTGCTGGGGGCTCCGCCCCCAGACCCCCGTTTGTGCTACGCTTGAGATACATTACCTTTCTCAACACGTCTCCAAAGTTAGATATTTGCACTTTTCAACTATTACTTAAAGCCCTCTCCCTTTGCAAAATCCTGCTTAAATGCCAATAGGCAACGATTTCAGATATTCCATCCTATGATATCTTCGTCCCACAAAAAGTTCCTCTTTTGAAAGTTTTTGATGATGTCATTGCATGTGATTTGTGGTTTGGGCCTCCCTACCAATCAAAAATTCTGGCCGCGCCTATAAATTGGAGATTGCCTGAGAAAAATTTTTGAAGATATTTTTCTTTTGGAGAACACTTGCGGCTGTGTCCTTGGTCCTTGGCCTCGAGCATTCCTGTCCTTGGCCTCGAGAGGGTCTGTCCTTGGCTTTGGCCTCGGATTTTTTTTGTGTCCTTGGCCTTGGCCTCGAGCCTTGTGTCTTCGACTCCACCACTGTGAGGTAGCACAAACTACAAACAGGATTCAAAATTAACGTCTGCCAGCTTGCCCGAGGCAAGCTGAAATCGCTTCGCGCAAGTTAGTTTTCAGCTTAACTTCCCCGACGGCAAGTTAACAAAATACAGCGTATTAGACAACTTCAAACAAGATTATTTAAAAACGCAATTTACCCGTTTTTGTTGCAATAAAGTAAAATTTGTACGTAAAGAAAGCTGTTTCTTGCTTTATTTTAGTAAGCACTTTCTACTTATCACAATTAATGCATTGTTTAATAGTACGCACATTAGCCTATTAATCGCAATTAACACGTCTTAATCGCGCGCAGATTTTTCGATTCTTGGACGCGTTTTGCAACTGTTTGGCACAAAATGTTCCGTTTTTTTTTCTAGAAAAGTTTTCCGGCGCTTGCCACGCTAACAGCTGTTTCAGATACCACAAGTATTACCCTGTGCTGCGTGAAGATAACGTCAAGATTTTTGCAATTTTTTTGTTATGATTATTTTGAAGTTCTTTTGGCTTTCTAGCTGGTGTAGTTTCCAAAATATTCGTTAATAAGAATACGTTTGCAGCAAACCACAACGGTAATTAATAATTATGATCGTTAAATATTAAATGAAATATCTACCATCAAAAAATCGATTTTTGCTGATGCATGATTGGAAAAAGTTACTGATTGCATTACATTATCTAAACGATCGCACACAAAAACTTGATTCTCGAAACTACGCGTATTTTGCAAATTCAGTGCTTTTTTGTCCAAGTTAACCTCAACACTTAGAGTACCTCTTTTTCGGGCAAGTTGCCAAAAAAGTTAATTTCGATCCCAGATATAATATTAATACATTACTCTATGTCTTTCAGCCGTATACAGCATATAGTTTATCTGAAGCACAAGTACTACCACTAGGGATGGGCATTTCAGAATAGTCGGCTATTTCAGAATTATTCCGAATAGCTAAAACCGAATCCTAATCTGGCTTAATTAACTTAATTTGTTGAAAAAGTGATCTACCAGTCAACCACCACCGATATTCAGAAAAAATTTGTTAAACGATTAGGTTTATTAAAGCAGCGCTTTATTGCAGTGCATGACATTGAGTGCTTCTAAATGTTCACCACTTATAGTTGCATTCTTAATTTGCTCACAGTCAAGCCTGCACTGGAGAAGCACCTTCCGGAAGAAGCTGATGGTGCAGAAATGCAAAGGTTGCTTCAAATAGGAAAGTTGAAAATTTGTGGACCACCATTTCATGTATCCATTTCAAAAGGGTAAAAAGTTTGAGTTTTGGAGAGCCCCGTTTGGGAAAACGTTTTTTCATATTTGCTCACCCTGAAAATTTCATGTGTCCAGCGTGAGTGATTAAAAAGTTTGAATTTTAAAGGGTCCGCTTGGGGCAAACCCCCATTGTGGTACCCCCAATTTTTGTTACCTTTAGTTTATTTTTGATACCTACCCATTTTAAAAATCTGATTCATCTATCTCTAACGGTTTAAAAGTTCGAAATTTTGGAGGACCAGATTGACGGGGATCTCCCAACCTGGCACCCTTGATTTCTGTCACACACTAGTCCTGCTTTGTATATTCAATCGCTCAAACTTTAAATACAGCACGTTTAGCGATTTAAAAGTAGATAGCGCAGAAGAAAACAAAACAAGAAAAAACTAGATAACGTAGAAGAAAATAAAACAAAAAAAAAACTTTCTATCAGCAATCAGCATGTATCAACTATCTCGTGATCACGCTTTAAATCTGTAAAATCAAAATTTATTTATTTTTTGGCAGGGACATGCAGTTCAACATTTAAAAATTATTTTGTGATTGCGCATCTTGGAAAAAATTTCCCAATTGAAGCGCAACAAATATTAGATTTACCGATTTGCAAACGCAAATTGCGCAAGCGCTGAAAAAAAGGGCATAGAGCGCAACGCAAATTGCGCAAGCGCTGAAAAAACAGGCATAGAGCGCAACGTAAATTGCGCAAGAGCTGAAAAAACAGGCATAGAGCGCAACGCAAATTGCGCATTTGCGCAACTTGCGCAATTTGCGCAACTTGCGAACTATTTTGCGCAACGCCCACCTCTGGAATTAAATGTAGCATTTCAAAAGTTATAGTTTATCTTTTCATTTTTTTTACATCTCCAATATACTCATTTCCCTCAACAGCTGAAGCGAAACGAGAAAAATTAACTTCAGTTACGCTACCCTCAATTTGAGCCAAAACTTTTTACTCCCAAACGTGTTTTTGCTACACCCCCCTGGAAAACTTTGTCTTTCCGTTTTTATGTTTAAAAAAAGTACAGTACAAACACAGTACAAATATCAATGTCGACTATACGTATGGACATAATTTTAAATGCGCAATTATTTCATGTACGAAAATAAACGACGCAATAATAAAATGAATTCCCAAAACTTTTTGCCACCGATCGTCACTGGTTTACAGCTACTTGAAATATCATCAACCAGGTACCGGATACAACAGAATCAAGACAAGCTAGTTTCAGTATAATTATGCGTCTACGGTTTGAGTTCGATCGATTATGGTTCGATTGCTCTTGACTGCAAACTGATTAAATACAATCACATTTGCATGCAAATTGGTAACAATCCACTCGATTGTAATGTCCGCTAGGCTAGATAGGTCCTAATACTGTAACCTGTACGAAGTGGTCTTCAATCATTGACTAAGTTTTTTTTTCTTTTTCAGAACTAGCCTACTGTAAGTCTTTTAGTACCGGTAATAGTTCTATAGTTCGTATTTAGATTTGGTTAGCTTGATTGTACAACGCAATGGAGCTGCTAACTATACCGGTACATAACTTACAAACAGGATGATTGAAGAGTGATAAGCGCAAAGATAAAGATCAGCTCCAGGATTTTTGCAAAGAGTAGGCATATGCACAGAGCTGGACAGCGCTGTTTCGAGCTTTTAGCTCTCATCGGCAGCCCTCAGCTTCTCTATCAAAGTTATTCCCCAGCTGGACAAGACTCTTGGCCGAACTGGACAAACCTTAAGGGCTTGCACAGCGGCAGAGGTTTTGTAGGGAATAAACGATTTTTCACTTGTGGTACTTAAAAAAAAACAAGTGAAAAATCGCTGAGCACTTGTAGTAAGGACAGCCATAGGCTATCCCTACTACAAGGGTTCCCCTTGTGTGACCACGGAAATCATAACCGACAAGTTTGACGTCCTTCGTGGTCGACTCCTGGGAAATCATAACGACTTCCACTGGCAGTTAGGTGGCCAGATCAACCACCAACCCTGCAGCTACAAAGCAGCTCGAGTCATAAGATGCACAGAGCTGGACAGCGCTGTTTCGAGCTTTTAGCTCTCATCGGCAGCCCTCAGCTTCTCTAACAAAGTTCTCTAGCATCTTATGACTCGAGCTGCTTTGTAGCTGCAGGGTTGGTGGTTAATCTGGCCACCTAACTGCCAGTGGAAGTCGTTATGATTTCCCAGGAGTCGACCACGAAGGACGTCAAACTTGTCGGAGTAGGCATATGCCAATATCATGGACTTGGTAGCAAAAACACATGATTGGCCGATATGCTATCAAAGCATTAATCAAATGCCTTAATCGCCTGTTTTTTGTTGTTCGTATGAACAATTATACCAAATTCCTGATATCTTTAGAATTTAATAATTGTAGCTATTTTAGTTTGCTGTTTTTCATTTTCTTTATTTGAACACGAACACGAAATGATATAATCATCATTTAATAAAAGTATGTTCTGATTTCCGTATAATTGTTTGTATCTTCTAGCCAACGTTTGACTTTCGTTACGACAACTGACAAGGAAAGCTTATGGAGAGAAAGCATTAAAGAAGTGAATCAATCGGCATCATACCAGAGATATCTAGACAACTATAAACCAATTAACAATGGCTAGACAACACACTGAATTTGACAAGCCATTTCGTTCATTTATTTTTTAAATACACTAAAATCAAACTTACAAAATGATTGCCGTTTTGGCTATGGATTCGACAGGCCATACGATACGGTTCGTAGGCTCGTAGCGAGAAGCAGACGCGGTAGTTGTCCAAACGGGACTCAGAAAAATTCAAACAGGGTTCGACACGTTTCGTACAAATTCAAGACAGAAAAAATAAAACAGTCCTCGTCAGAAGTTTGGAACCAATTTTCGAACATGAGGTAGAGATCAAAAAAGCGTGTCGAAGTAGGATTACTCTGGTCCTCAGATAATCGGAGATGTTATTTTTAGCTAATATGGCGTGCCACCATAGAGAGCACCACTATTAAATGAAACTTTTCCAGACAAGGTTTAAGGTTTTCCTGCTTGGCCCTCTCCTCTGGCTACGGCCTTGCAATAGGAGCGGACAAGGGACACATAGCAATCGAGTGGATTATATTATTAGTAACCCGAATGCAAGCGTGATTACCGGTATATTAAATTAGCTCGCAGTCAAGAGCAATCGAACGCTACCGCATAATTATTCTGAAACTAGCTTGTTCTAAACTTTTTTGTCTTGATTCTGTTGTATCCGGTACCTGGTTGATGATATTTCAAGTAGCTGTAAACATCGCATTGCAGCGAGCTTTGGCTTCAAACAGAAGCGTTTACTGCAATTAAGTGTATCGCCACCTTTGCAGGTTCCAAGTACCAAGATAACTGTAATAACTTCTCTCTAACTGCCTGTGTTATGCTCTCTTATTCGTCTACCACATTAGCCAATTTTTAGGCTCGAATGGCATTGAACTGGGCTTCTACTTCATTTTCTTTGCGATTTTGCAAGCGAGCGGGGTAGGAAGGGTTAAAATAGTATGACGCTTTCCTTTTTTCTGCAGTATTTTAACGTTCTTAGCTACCCTCATACATAGCCTCTACTAGGCTATTGCAAGATGATAGGTTAGCTCAGTAGCGTAGCCAGGGGGGGGGGGGGGCGGGGGGTTTATATACCCCATCGGCCTGCCAACCAAAATGCAGAATAAGAAAAATATCACGTTTTTAGCTTTTTTGAAACTGTTTTTGCGCTGGAATGGACTAAAAAGTGATTTAAAGCATCTTTTGAAACATATATTCAGGGAAAGCTGATTTGTCGCAAATTAAAGGCAGTGGATCATCCAGCCAATTCGGGTGGTTTACAATAGCTAAAATTAAAGTATAATTTTTGATATGTTTTGTTTTGATTTTGGAGCTGCGTTTGCAAAGATATTCAACAAATACAAAAAGATGTCCCCCCCAAAAATGTTTTTGGAAACTCTGAGTTTTGTTTTTCCCGCCAAAACCACAGTTCTCTAAACTATTAGGCTACTGTAATCTTATTAAACTATTAGGCCTAACTATCTCTAAAGTATTAGGCCTAATAGTCTAGAGATAGTTAGGCCTAATTAGGCCTAAGCTATTTAGAAATAAACTATCTCTAAACTATTAGGCCTACCACAGTTCTTTAAACCATTAGGCCTGCTATGGTTTTGGCGGGAAGATCAAAACTTAGAGTTTCCAAAAACTTTTTTTCGGGGGACATCTTTTTGTATTTATTGAATATCTTTGCAAACGCAGTCCCAAAATTAAAACAAAAAATATCAAAAATTATAGTTCAGTTTTAGCTATTGTAAACCACTGGAATTGGCTGGATGATTCACCGCCTTTGAATTAAGGCGGTGAATTATCCAGCCAATTCCGGTGGTTTACCATAGTTAAAACTAAACTATAAATTTTGATATGTTTTGTTTTGATTTTGGGGCTGCGGTTGCAAAGATATTCAAGGCAGATATCCTCTTGGGTTGAGAGAAAGACTTCGTTTATTGCTGCTTTTAACTTGGATAGATCTCTTGATTGAATACTTCCACTCAAGATTTTCTGCAAATATGGTTTGGTTTGCTCCAAAACTTTTGACTTGGCTGTTTTCAACGTTTTCTTGTCTTCAGCATTAGCCTTTCCTCTAATTGCTTTCTTGAAATTATTAGTAAGAGGAGCTAGAGTAATCCTGTATGCATTCAACATTCAGAGACATTCATCATTCAACATTACATAGAATCAGGGATATCTAGAACTACGGGATCGCTCACTCATTTATTTTCACGTTTGAGTATAGTGATAAGAGTAGGGTCATTCACTTTGTCATGTATCGACAAGCGTAGTGTTGAAACTGAGGTTCTGGAAAGATGTCATTGGCTGATATTCCACAGAACAGCGTGTAGATAATATTATAAAACTTCTTGGCAAGGCTTAGTGTTATCTGTAAACAAGAATGTAACGTAGGTGTATCCAGCAGGCCAATGCAGAACTGAGAATAAGTGAATGGTAGGAGTAGGCTACTGGCGATCACAAACCAGTGAGTTAGAGCAATACCAATAATATTGTAATAAACCTAAGAACAAAAACGATTGCCAATATAAAACTAAGCATAACAATTTATTAGACGCGTTTCGCTTTAACTTAAAGCATCATCAGTAGAATGAATTTGCAAAGTAAGAAGCACGAATTTATATACAATAGCCACCCATTAATTCAGGTGGCCACGGCACGGCTTAAGATTTGTCATAATTGAATAAAAGAGCGGCAGGTCATAGGTTTAAACACTCAAGAAAACACAGCGGAATAGCGACGTCATTTTTAAACAACAATTTAAAACAATTAAGCATTGAAAAGATACAGGGGCAAAGATTGATTGTCGACATTCAGTTGCGGTTCTGTTTTGGAAATATGTAGAGTTTCTTTGATGCGTAATTTAGTTACGTGATTACTTCTGTCCAAAATTTTGGGTGAGTCAAAATTAATTAGGTGGTTGGGATTATTGAGCAAATGTTTGCAAACTTCAGAATCTTCACACGTGCGATGTTCATTGAGGCGAGTAATTAGGTTCGGTTTGGTTTGGCCAATATAATTTTGACCACAACTACAAGTTAATTGATACACAACACCTAACGAATGTAATAACGATTGACGATCTTTATACGGAAATAGTTTGCCAATGGTAAAGTTACGATGAGACATTATCAATTTGATATCATACGGGCATAAAAATTCACGAATTTCTTTTTCAATTTGCATAGAAATACGATCAATAAACTGCAATTTAAAAAAGACACAATGCTTCGTAGACTGTTGTTGGTTAGGGTGGAGTTTGGCATCCGGTTTTTGATTTCTGTTTATGGCTTTGCGAATAACATTCCGAATAGTTTTGGTTGGATATTCATTTTGTTGCAACATTTTGGTAATTTTCTCACACTCAAGAAACAATAATTGTCGATTGCAGCAAACTTTAATAGCTCTATTGACTAATGATCTAATCAAATTTATTTTGTATTTAGTGGGAGCCAAACTACTCCACTTATTATACAGCCCAGTGTGTGTAGGTTTTCTATAAATGGATAACTCTAATTTATCTTTTGAATTGTCAATATTGACGTCCAGGAAGGGCAACTGTTTATTGTTTTCAAGTTCGTAGGTAAAATTAACATTACTGTGAATCTGGTTTAATTTTCTATAAAACAACATAGCACTTTCAAAATCTGGAAATACTGCAAAACAATCATCCACATACCGAAAAAACACGTCCGGTTGCATATTAAACTTTTTTGTTTTTTCAATCACATAATTCATAAAAATGTCAGCAAAAGCCGGAGCGATTGGAGATCCCATACCTACGCCATCAATTTGTTCATAAAAACTACCATTAAAATTTAGAGTAGTGCGTTTCGTAGTCCACACCAGAAGGTTCTTGAATTGTCGCTTAGTCAAACCGTAAACTTTTTTCGTCGAATCACTGCCATAAATTTCTTTTAAAATTATGTCCGTAACGAAGTCCACAGGAATATTGGTGAACAGGCTTTTTACATCAAATGACACCATAACCGAATTGTTTTTGAATTTTACTTGCTGCATTCGATCTACAAACTCAAAAGTGTCTTTAAGATTTGTTGGATGTTGCCTTAACGGGCTCAAAATTTCACTGAGCCATGATGCGCACTCATAAACCTGTTACTGATTTCTGGTACCAGTACGCCTACCGATGAATTGTTATTAATATTACTTATATTGTACACTCTTCCCTGTTTTATGCAGGCTACTGCACTTGCTCGCTGTGGCTAGAGTAACGCCAGGTATTTGTCTGGTTTTGATTGAGCAGATGTGTGGGTCACACATTGTAACTTGTAAATACTGGTAAGACACCTAGAGTGTTGGGATAGCCCTAAGCTAATTTGGTAGACTACCGAATGCTCTGTGCTGTGGTGCTTTGTGGCAAAAAAAGCTAACTCATTCACAAAAGGCTAGGCTACACTATATGGTACCAGTAACCTACCAAAACAGATTGTGGTCCTAAAAAAAGGAGTACTACCCGTATGCAAGGTAGTTCAGCATTTCCGTCTGTTGTATTAATATTTGAGATGCCAGTAGCCTAGCTGAGTTGAGTAGAGCTATTGGTGCACTAATTTACAATTTCAACTACCGGTAGTAATGGAAGGTCTACCAATATTAGGTCCACGACAACTCTGAACTAACCGCAACAAACTGATTGCGAACAAACTGACCGCGAACAACGCCGATTGGCAGAGAAAAGCGATCCTAAATATATTTTTACTATCCCCAGAGCCAGGGGCGGCTCGTCTGCTGGTGCTGTGGAGCTGCAGCACCACCTAAAAACTGGCCCAATGCAGCTTGAAACAATTTTTTTCATCGTATCTTAAACTGTTTTCTTCATAATTCCAGATCAATCATAAATTCTTATTTTGTCATGATGTTATTGCAATTTTTGTTTCAAATTTTGAAATTATTTATTGGCAACCCGGTCGCTTTGGTGCTGTGAACCAAAATCAAAAAAAAAGAAACTAAAACAATCGAACCTTGTCCAATATTGGCGTTTGCATGTTGGAAAATAGGAGGTGATTGGTGCTGCATTGAAACAGCTCCAGTCCTAACCGTGACGCAGAATGGCAAAAGCATATCAAATATTTGACAAAATAAAACTGTACCAGCACCTAATGTTATCAAAATATGAAGAAATATAGGCTATTTGATTGAGAATTACGTACGTAGCTTTTGGAATAGCGTATATTTGATTGAGAAGTTACATATTTTATTTCATTGATTTTTAGAAAGAAAGAGACTAGGCTGCTAGGCGATCATCTAGAGAGACATACTGGTAGGCCTACTCTGGACTGACAGATGGAGACTTTGACCTCAAGGAGTCTGAAGAGAGACTTTTGCCATAATAGGTCTATTAACTAAGTACTGGTAGTTTCATTAAGTTGGCTGTAACCTATGCTATTACAGTTACAGTCTTAGAGGCAGGCCTAGTTGAAACCAGTAGCCAACTTTATTGTCTTCTAATTACACTCAGTAGTTGAACTGTGAATTGGCAAGTCTGAAATACTTCTATAATGCTTTATTAGTTCATGTTTGATGTAGTAATGAAATGATGAAGCATGCCCTACTTGCTGTTGTACTGAATAATATTTTGTTCTAGCAATTCATAAACTGGCAAAAGAAGTATCGGTAGTATAGTTGGTGCACCTCAAAGATAGAAAGTCATGAGTAGGCCTAGCCTATTCGTAGTAACTTTAAACTTAATATTAGATGTTGATTGTTTGATAACTCTGCAGTACGAGTAAACCTAGGTAAATTGCTAAGTAGGTGTAAGAAACTTTTTATTTATCTTCTGTATATTTGTATTTTTTTATTTGGTCAATTTAAGCTTCAGTTTTCTTGCAAACAATGGCATTAAACAATACAGTTGCATATTTAAAAGGAATCAGGTTTTTGCAATTGACATTAGCAGAAAAGTTACAGATTAAAGCAAAGGGAAGACATTGTCCAGATCTGGTAGTAAAATCTGGTAATGTTGGCACAAGCAATGGTAAACACTACACTAGAAAATTCAATTCGAAAATTTATGAAAAGCATCAATGGTTGACTGGTTGTTTGGAGACGAATGCATTATATTGTTTTCCATGCTTATTATTTGGTGGTGAGTCAACATGGACAAAAGTTGGCATGAAAGATTTAAATCATTTGCAAAGAAATATCAAGGCACATGAAAATTCAGAAAGACATGCAAACAATGCCATTGACCTGGCTTACCTTGGATCTACTAACATACTCACTGAACTAGATACTGGTTTCCAGATTGCCATAGCACAGCATAATGAAAAGGTAGCCAAAAATCGAAATACAATGTCAAAACTCATTGACTTGATCAAGTTTTGTGGAAAATTTGAACTGCCGTTGAGAGGACATGATGAATCAGCTGGTTCAGCAAATCCTGGTGTATTTCGTGGGTTAGTTGATTTGGTTTGTGAATTTGACTCGGCTTTAAAATCGCATATGGAATCTAATGTTCTTTTCAAGGGAATATCAAAGACCACACAAAATGATATTTTAAGTGCAATCCTCCAAGTTTGCAAGGAGGAAATTACAAAAGAAATTAAATCTGCAGAGTTTCTTGCTATAATGACTGATGAAACTACAGATATTGCGGAAAAATCACAAGTGGTAGTTACATATCGATATCTGCGTGGAAGCAAACCAGTTGAAAGATTTTGGAGCTTTTTCAATCCAGATGATTTGACTTCTGAAACTTTATCCAATTTACTGCAAAATGAGCTACATCCTTTGATTGGCGAAGATCCTCAGAAACTTGTTGCCCAAACTTATGATGGTGCAGCAGTTTTGAGTGGCGTTAACAGAGGAGTGCAAGCAAGAATAAAAGAGGTTTACAATAATGTTTATTTTGTTCATTGCTATGCGCATCAGTTAAATTTAATTCTACAGAGGGCTGCTTCTCAAAATAGAAATGTTCGAATTTTCTTTGCAAGTCTTGTCGGAATTCCCACTTTTTTTTCAAGGTCTTCACAAAGAGTGTCTGCACTGGAACAAATTGCAGGCAACAGGCGCGTACCACGTCCATCAAGCACAAGGTGGAATTTTAAAAGCCGTACAGTCAACATGGTCAGTGAATTACGTAAAGAGCTGATTGAATGCTTCACCCAGTTAACAAACAGCAATTCTACAGAAACTGTGGCAGCCGCAGTTGGATTAAAACGCATGATGTTTGACCCAGAATTCAACTTTTGGCTTAGCTTTTTTTCTCAAGTCATGCCTCATGTTGATATTTTTTACAGCCAATTACAGGCCAGAAGCATTGATGCAATTACAACTGCAAAATGTTTGGACACCTTCACACTCAACATCCAAAGAATCAGAGATGCTTGCGACACCATGAATATGGGTGAACTTGCTATTAATACACGCCACACTGATGTTTGCAATGAAAGACGAAGAGACGCAAAAGAAGTGTGTGATGTGATCCTAATGCAGTGTCAAGAAAGATTTTGCTTTTCAGGTCATTTGGAAGCAAACAGACAGCTTGACTCAAACAATTTTGGTCAATTTTCGCATCAGTTTCCTGATACTGTGGTAAATAACATCACTTCCCTATATCCTAGTCTGGACAAACACAAGTTAAGATCGGAACTACAAGTACTCTAAAATAGCATAGATTTGCATTCATTCAAGAGCCTTACAGAGCTCTTACAGTCATTTTTGGAAGTAAACCTCACTGATACATTTCGTGAAGTCATAAAGTTGGGTAAAATTTTGATAACAACTCCTATGACCACTGCTGAAAGCGAAAGAAGCTTCTCAACTTTGAAAAGAATTAAATCATTTCTGCGTAATACCATGCTGAATGAGCGTCTAAATGCACTAGCTATGCCATCGATTGAAAAGCAACTGATATCGGAAATTAAGGATTTCAATCAAAGAGTCATTGATGTGTTTGCTGCTAGCAAAAACAGAAGAATAGAGTTAATCTTTAAGTAGCGAATTCCAGACATTTTGTTGCTCTTGAACTACTGCTTATTGGTGCTTTTGGATTTAGTTCGTGGCCAACTTGTGCTTGTAAGATTTCAGGGTTGCAGACTTGATGTTATTTTGCATGTTCAAAATTGCAATGTAGCTTCTACCTTTGAGCAAGTTCAACGCAATTAGAGAAGAGTGATAATGCTTCAGCTTATTACCTTAAGTGCTTCAGGTTTTTGTTTATTTTTTTTCAAGTCTAAAAGTACAGTCTGATCACACGTTAATACCATGTTTAGCATGTATGAGATGCACTAACAGCTTTTAGCTTATGTTTAACAGTTTGTTAACTGAGTTATCAAGCTTCAGATTTAGTAGCTTTGGTTGTTCTAATTGCATTATTTGTGAAGAGCCAGCATGCTTTAGCTTGTTACCACAAGTGCTTGCGGTTTTTGTCAATGATTTTTTTTTCAGTTTAAAAGTACAGTCTTATCACTTGTCATTTAACATATTTAGCATGTAAGAGATGCACTCACAGCATTTAGCCCATGTTTAACAGTTTGCTTACTAAGTTGTTAAGATTCAGACTGAAGTGGCTTTGAATAATTTGCATCATCTTTTTTGCAGAGGTTGCTAGAATCATAGTTTTTAGTTGTTGTAGTGTTTGAATGTTACCTCCATTACTGGTATCTTTTCTTCGTGAAGTATTAAAGATGTTCCACGAACAGCAATGTGGGATTGGAATTAGGACAAACAATGGTGGTAAACAACACAGATACGTTAAGTACCACTACCTACTGTAGAAGGTATGTTGCTGTTTGTGACAAAGCGTCTAGAATTATAGGGAATTTTCAAATTTTTTTCAGAAATATACATTTGTCATTTAATGTTTGTAGAATCACATCACTCATACATGGTTGATGTGTAGATAGTAGTTGATTGCCAAACCTACCTCAGATGGATACAGCTGTGCGTTTGCCATGTTATTGATTTGTATTGCATTAGCTTGATTAACATTTCATCAACTGTAAGTTATATCTAGCGGTACTGCGAAATAACTTACTAAAATTCAGAGTTGTTCTATTAAATTATTACCAAAGTTCAGAGTACTTTGGCGATGGAGGTATCAACTCAGCAGTACAAAGTTTTGCTTTAGGTAGGTTTGAAAATTGTGATCTTGGAATGGTGTCTGGGGGATGGTTATACGGTATTGTACAATGTACATTTAGTTGGAGTTTGTTATTCTTTAGGTAAATTTCTGCGTTCAAGATGAATGAATCTATCTTGGCAGTGCTTATGCGTTTCTGTTCCTGTTCTGAGAGTGCTCAATGACGCTTTGATACTGCAAAAGGCCTTGCCAACTGTGCCTGCGAAGAACCTTGCCAGACCAACAAAATGCTCCTCTCAAGGGCTGGCTCATTTGAATGATAGAGCTCATGCAGGGCTTGCATGCATTACATTACACACCAACCCAACTGCATGAGTGCATGATACACGAGAAGAAGAAGAATTATGTCTAGTCTGATGAGTGAGACAATAAACTCGTGTGTAATGAAGTACTGCATGTTGTAGATGTACCATTCATATCTACGGTTCAACAAGCTGTTTGTTCTGTGTAGTGAAGGAAGTAGCAAATTTATCTCTTAATGTTTTGTGAAAACATTCTTTAATTTTTTTGTAGGTCACTTGTACATGTATATCTATTTCATGTGTGACGTTTATAGAAACACTGCGTTTAACAACTTTACGTTTTTTCAATTCGAGGTTGATTTAATTTACTATTTTATGAGATTTTTAAACTCCCTGCGCCGATGTGATGCTGTGCTATCCCAACAACTTTTAAGTGTCTTTAACGTAGAATTATCTTCATGTAATTTTTCTTTCTACTGACAAATTGCATTTCTTACTTTCTCAACTTCCAATCAGATTAAACAATGATTGAACAGAATTTTATTTTATTTGCTTAGAAGCAATGGATTGGATTTTAGCTTCATTAGAAAAAGAATGAATAAGTTCTTGCCCTTATTGGTATATGACGATTGCGGTTTGTCTTGTCCTTTCTCGTGTGATCGATATTGTTATCTCTCATTTGAACAATGGCAAATATCATGGCATGAATTAGTGTGTTGTTTTTTTTTCTACACACTTTCCCTCCTTTTATGAATTGAAAGCTTCGACGGCTTAAAATTGTAGTAATTTCACTCAACAAATCCGTCTTGGGACCGTAACATAAACTTGATCGCAACGGCCTGGGTCTCAAAGAGAAATCTTACCGGAAATACGAAGACTGATGTCTGGTCCCTTTACCAAAACGAGGACCAGAAATTAGGTGAAGACAAAGAAAAAAGCGTCTTCGCTTAGCTTTGGCCTGCACACTAAAATCTTACTAATTGATTGCTGGAGCAACTACTTTAGTGCGGGTGAACTTATATGTCCTCCTGGACCCGGTTATGATGTACCCCCTGAACCCCTCTTTCGCAGGCCCTGGCAATGGTTATTTTTCACAACTCATACCACCTGAACGTATCTTTCCAAACGATACATTTCCAGTCGTATTGGTTATGAAGAAAAAACATTTGCTTGCTTCAAATTTGTTTTGCGATCTTCATAAGCCAATTGCCGTAGTATACAACGCTTTGTTAGCGTTACGACATCGTACGTTTTGTTTGTTTTAAAGAGCTTGAGGCGGCGTAACTATTGCGATGTGTTGCTGACTTGTTGCAACCAATATTGGGTCGCTTTGTCTTTCCTCATTTTCTGGTATTTCTGTTTTTGTATGTATGGTATTAAATTTTTGGTGTCGTTATTCTGCGTTGATCATTAATCTTCTCCATGAAGCCGTTAACGATGCGAATTACAGATTGTTCAATCTTCGCATAAGAATACACATCAATACAAATATGGCAACAGCTGCATTTTTACTTTTTATTGATTAAAGAGAAAACATATTTTTTATTTTCTTTTAAGATACATGCCCTAGATCGCAGACCTTGTTTTTATTGTGAGCGCGGTAAGTGTATAACGTATATACATTTAATACTTATGGTTTCACTTATGCAGTAAGTGTACATTTAGCATGAACAATTACATATTGTTCTTTATTTCACTGCAGTATTGCCAACGCATTATCAGTAGACCTACCACACCAGCATTATTTTATGACTTCATATTACTGTTGATTTAAATTGCATCGTTTATTGACAGATTTTTGTCTCTCACTTTGCCATAACATGTGTTTGTGATTATGCCAGAATACTGTTATCGGAAGAAAGTGGCGTTTATTTTGGTGTGAGAACATTCTTCATTTTTTTTCTCGATCGCTTTTTCAGCTGTGTTTTACCGTGTAAAGATTATCGCAATTTGCTGCTATTATTAACGTAATGTTTCAAGTTTAGTCATGCTCGAGAAGTGAGTAAGAGTAAAACTGTTAAATTCAAAGTTTCAAAAATAAAGAACTTTCTAATTTCTGCGTACGTGTTTTGTATGCAGCTTCAATTAAAGCAAACTTTTAAGAAATAGAGCCTTCTTCCAGATTTTATAGGTAAGTTGTCTAAAGTCATAAGTGGCACAGTATTAGTGAACGTTTCATGTGGGGGGTCTGGGGGGCGAAGCCCCCCAGATGTTGTTATGACGTTGCGTTTGCAGCACCACCAAGCATTTTGGTCACGAGCCGCCACTGCCCAGAGCCATCTTGCCCAAACTCTCACTTTGCGATGAAATCACTGCAACAAAACCGTTGGTTCGCGGTCAGTTGACTTGGCTCGCCAATATCAGATGTGTCACTACACTTTGACAAACTATTCTACTGCTTTTGTTTATCTTTTAAGCAGAATAATATGCCGGTAGATTTTAATTAATGAAAATCACTACAAAACGCTATTTCTGATTTCCTGTTCAAACTCTCACTTCTATGACTTGCAATACCTTTCTGATTTTGTTAATTTTACTCAAGCATAATAACCTGTAAATGGTACCATAGTCACTAAATATAATATAGTCTGAAAGCACCTGTTCATTCAAACTTGTGCGGTAACTTGTGCCCGCTATCGACTGGTGTACATATTCCATAGTTCTTCTGGCTTTAAGCATGTCTTGCGTACCGCAGTAGCCCTATAACGAACAATAACTGATAAAAACAGTAATCTGGTAATATTGGCAGATATCAAGGTAGTACGGAAAACTTTTTGTAATTTTGTACAATAACACATTGTTGTGACACTTTTTAAGCTTTGCCTGGTGTGCGTTATTGATTATGTAGCGCATTAAGCATATCTGCTATAGAATATTGTCAGTTGTGTAGAACTAACTTAGGTACACTACAAATTATGACATAGTATTTTAAATTCTGGTTATAAGTGGTTGAAATTTAAGTGTAAGTGGTTGTAACATAGGCGTAGCCAGGGGGGGGCCCAGGGGGCCCGGGCCCCCCCCAATCAAAACTCCACTAACGACAAAAAGTTATGACAACATAGCCTGACGATGTTTAGTTGCAGTTTTTTTTCAGTAATTGCGCACATAACAGTAATTAAACAGTAAAGTAACAGTAAAGCTAACGGTTTCGGCCGAAAAACCACTCTCATTTTTTTTTTTTTTTCACCTGATTTTGGGCAGAAAAATCGTTCGAATTTCCGACTTCGGCTGAAAAACCACTCTCAATTTCGGTGAAGACCTTTTTTTTTTTTTTTTTTTTTTTGGAGATCACCTGATTTTGGGCGGAAAAATCGTTCGAATTTCCGATTTCGGCCCAAAATTCACTCTCAATTTCGGTGAAGACAGCCGAATTTTTGAGGGTTTGGCCCCCCCCCCAATCAAAAATCCTGGCTACGCCTATGAGTTGTAATGTAAGTGGTTGAAATTCTGAAAATTTATTAAAGCTATCAAACTTCTGAATTTTAAAAATGTAAACTATATTTATTTAAAATTTTTTAGGCTAGGACAAGACTATTATTTAGAACCATTACCTGTAGGTGTTTGTTGAAAACCAAATGAAGCAGCACTTAATTAACAGCTTTTGCTTGTGAAAATTGAAATTGCCCTAGGGCTAGCAGTATAATCAAAACACAGATATTTAATCTTCAACTACTGGCATCATAACTCTGAACTGATGCTTGATGGTGGAACTATGCCTCTTCTGGCAGCTCTAATGTTGCTCCCCAAGGCCTATAGTCCGAGGCTCCCAAGGAAGCTGTATGCCACACCAAAAGAAAAATGCAATAAACATTTGGCAAAGCCAATTTTGCAGAAAGCATTAACAAACTTCTGTATTTGAAGTGAAGCTTGTCTTTCTTCTGTTCTTTGTTCAAATCACAAGTTATGCCACTGCCATTGACTTTCAATTACTATAATTTTGAATGGCTGTGGCTATTTTGCCATTAGTGACAAATAGCCATATGCTATTTTTGCACTGGAGGCAAAATAGCCTTAAATGCTATTTTGCCTCCAGTGCCAAAATAACCTTAATTTAACTCCAGAACATATATGATTAAATTTATTAGGTTAATTAGCTAGGCTACCGGTACCCTGATTAGCTGTTAGTATGACTAAAAGATTTTGTAGCACTCAATTCTAAAATTGACTTTTTATTTTTACGTCATTACAGATTTCTTTGATCTAGTCTCTTATTTAATGAATGCATAGGTGGGCAAGTTAATGCAAAACGTTAGCTTCGTTAACCACTAGTCCGTTAACAAACTTCACACCTCCGTTAACGTTAATTCGTTATTTTCAGCTTTAATTAACGGAAGTTAATAAAGTCCGTTAATCCGTTAACATTTTGTGTGTAATTTACATTTCGTTTTATTCACTCGCTTCTAGAACACGTATTGACGCTGTTGAGCTGATTGTAAGGAAATATTTATTGCTATGGTGGTCTTTTTGTGTTTTGAAAGATACATTTTACAGTCTAATCTAATTTCAAAATAAAAACAAGTTCAAATGCAAACGAAGCTGCAAGATATTTACGATAAAAACCTTAACGGAAGTTAACAGAACTTAACAGAAGTTACTTTAGTCCGTTAACAGTACTTAACGGAAGTTAATTTAGTCCGTTAACATGAAAAAGCTTTTTAACGGATTAACGAGTTAATGAAAAAGTTAGCTTCGTTATTAACGGATTAACGGACTTGTGCCCATCTATGAATTAATGAGTTGCTTCTAAATACCAAAATCCTGGAGAGCCTTTATGGTCATTGGCCAGATATTTTTAAAATATTGCAGTATTTTATCTTGACTTAAGTACAGTACCAGATTTTGGTTGAACAAAAAAAAAAAGAAATAAACAGTATCTTTCTTGACATGCAAATGTCTTTTAAATCACCTTGCCAATTTCATCTTGATCCTGTTGGTCTAACCTAAAAAAAACAACAACTTGTATTGAAATTTAAATTAAATATTTATGTTTCAGAAATAATGAAATAGTAAGCTATCATTATCAAATTAATAGTAGCATGAAATACAACAGGTGAAGCTTCATTTTGTGTCAGTGGGAAGACATCAAACATGTTGGATAATAGTTTTGCAAGAAAAAAACAGTTTTGGGTCAACACACTTACAGAAAGTCAGAATTAGTTGCAGCAGTAATTACCGTCCATGTAGCTCTACAAATTAGATGTGAGCGGTTGTGGATTTTTCAACCCTCAGTATCTGATGCGTATAGAGCTGCTTTCGACTTTCATCGATGAAAGAATCATCAGGCCAAAAAAGAAATGTTAGACGCTCGTTATCAGAAATCAACATCACGTTTGATGTTTTCGCTCATAAATTGACGTCGCATAATCGAAATGATGTTTGCCATCAGAAATTGATATCGCGTTACTGACATGGGCTACTATTGTTGCAGTTATGTAGTTAACTGTTGTCAAAACCAAAAGTAAGCAACAACAATATTTTGCATGCTTCCAACTTGCCCATTGCCTTGTTGCGGACTACTAACTGTACTTGAACTGTACTGAAATGGTTTTGTACATAGGTTTGTCTTGTGTCGCGATTCTTCTTGATCACATGTTGATTTTTCAAAGAAGCTGCGAACCCAAATTGCATTGAGCTCAGTAGAAATGAAACTCAATGCAATTCAAAATCACAGCCTCTTAGCACATTTTTTGCTGGAAAACGTACCATACACCGTCTGCCATATTGAGTACCGGTACCGGAAGCATCGCGATTAATCCAGTCACTTACTTATCGCTTACTGAGTTGTGACTGACTGTTTGCTCATAGTTTGTCTTTGGATGAAGTGCTTCTTAATTTACGATTATTCACATTATCATCAAATTAAACTAAAATTACCCATTGACATTGGAAGCTTTATCAGGCCATTAAGTAGCTAAGTAGTTAAATAATTAAACCAGTAAATCGGTATTTATACTGGCCTATTTTACACCCTGCACCAAGGCTTAGACAAAATTGATAAAAAACTACACTGCTATCAATGAAAATTTTCAGTTTCACAACAGCATTTTGTATGCTTTGAAACTCACATAGCTTAGTCAGCTTACTAAATCAATAATTTAAAATACTTTTGGTTCATGCTTAGTCACTAAATACAGTATTGCATAGTGCCTAGTCTCTTAATAGTCACTAGATTGAAATTTTGTACACCTGTCGATAGGGGGCGTAAGTTACAACTTTGATCGGCAATTTTGCCATTGTGCTTTCAAGCTATGTAATATTTAGCGACTATGATGGTACAAAGCTGACATTTTGTCAAAACTGAAAAATGCGTTTGACCCTACTAGTGTCACATGCAAAAATGAGTTGTTCATCCCTTGTTCTAGATATCCCTGCATAGAATATTCAGATACACAACATCAATCATAATAAACTTTTTGTTAGTTACATTTTAGAGTAGGCAGGTAGGCAAGCTACCACCAGACTACCGGTACGTCATAAACTGATGACAGATGAAGCCTAGGTTATTCCAAGGTGAACAGGTAAAACCATGGTGTATACCTAGCACAGAAAAAGAGATAGCCTAATATTAACAGTTACCGGCAGCTGACAGTGATACTGATAGGTTAGTTTTAGTGAAGAAAACTTTTGTTTTAGTTGCTTTCACTGTTAACAGAGTAAGCTAATGACTTTTTAAATTGCTACTGCCAGTAACCACAGCTAGGTTACAGTTTGCTCACGAAACAGGTTCTGAGTTAAGCAAGCCAGAAAAGGGTAGCATTTCACTGCAAGCAGTTACATTGGGGTGTTTGGTCAGTAGACCTCAAATCTATTGCCTACCCTATGAGTATTTTTTAGTATTGTTATTCTAGCCAAGCCAAATTTGTGAGATAGTAGTCTAGTGATTATTGAATGACTGAAGGTATAAAATAAATGTCATCTATTTTTGATCTTATGTGGTATTTTAGTGTTGCTGTGTGCAGTGGCGAATTGTTTAGTCTGTCAGCAGTACAAACATATGTACAATACAATGCAGTTCACTTGGTTGGCTGATAGATAAGATTCAGTAACTTTCTGTATCATTATTAAATAAAGCTGTACGGATTGCTTTTGTCTTGAAAGATGTTTTATTTAATGAATTTTCCTCAACTCATTAACCAGATTAAAACAAAAGTGGTAACTCAACTGTCATGTTATTAATCTCATACCGTACTGAAACATGGCTCAAATCAGCATCAATTATCATGTTATAACTAAAAACATTGATTCTGTTTGAATAAGACATCAATAATACCTGAAGATAACTTTTTTGGTTGAAATCAAGTTTATTGTATTCTGAAAAAAAAATTAGATGTTAGAGTAGCCTATGTGGATGCTGGTTCCATAGCCATTTTTCAGAAATAACTCATTAACTGGACTGCTTATGCTTGTGAAGATAGATTGATTCCATTCTCTTGGTGTTAGTTTAGTGCTCCATCATACTGCTACCAAAAAAAGCCTATCAAACTAATTGCAAGAGCCTATTCATGTATTACCAGGCCTAGACCATGTAGACTACTATAGGCTACGTTTATTGCAAAAACAATTTCTGCATATTTTTCTAAACGTTGTTAAAAATTTTTTGTGCAATGATTTTAAACTGTTGGTTGACTATAGACTTAGTAGTTTTGTATAGCAACGATGTCATCATACGCATAGGCTTGGCCAGTAGGTCTGCGCGCAGTTACCACACATACAATGAAATTTATTTGGAGTTTCTGCTTTTTTTGTTAACAAAGGCTGTTGAAGTAGATGTATTGGAGTAGAGTAATAAAGGTATGTTGCTATACAAAAGACCAATTGGTATGCCTCCAAATAGTTGTACTTTACCTGGTTGCAATAGCTACTACAAAAAAGAAAAGGTTTGTATAAAACATATTAAAAATTTGAAGTTACTTAAAAAAGGTGGAAAAGAATATATTCATTAGAAGGCACTACAGATAACAGAATGTCATACTGTCATACAGAGATTCTAGCTATAAGCTTGACAACCTTTTATCCCAGATTCATCGTGGTCAATGCGGTATTTGTGAACCACAATTCAATACAAATTACATCATTGTTTATTTGAGAAGTATATACATTCATTATGTACATTTTTTATGGCTCTGTTTCAATTCGTAGCAGATTACCCCAGTAGTACTACATTAAGATGGTAGACTACTCTGTTTCAATACTCAGTTATGCATGATTGTAATTTATTATTTTATTTTTTGATTATATTCAACAATATACAATGTGTAAAATAGAGATTTAGATTCCACCAATGCTCAGGCCTTGACTTTTCCGTGTGAAGATTGCTTTGCATTGAGCTAGACGAAGATTTTCAAACTGTGTAATGCAGCACTCTAAAGGTGACACACCTATTTGCTACAATAATTTTACACCTCTGCACAGTTTGCCAAAATGGAACTAAAGCTTATGTGTAAACCCCTACGAACTATATATTGCCAGAAACCTCTGTCAATATGCTTTCCAATGCCCAGAAAAAAACTTGCTTATGCCAATCATTCAAAAAGTTATATGGATATAAACATGAAGGTTTCAAATCATACCTAACAGCTAAAAAATCTTAAAAGTCAAAAACTGTTTAAGATAGAAGTCTATATTTTTACAGGTGTACTCCCGTCATTTTGCAAAAGGGAACATCTCAAAATGTTCCCTTTTGCAAAAATTGATATTTTAAGACCCTGTTCCAGGTCTGGTAAAATTTTTAAGTCTCTGGCTCGTTTAGTTTGCGAGTTATCGATTATCTCGATAAATAATTTTGCAAAAGGGAGCATCTTCATGCTAACTATTACGTCACAACAGCTGTTTTTTACGATTGAAAACGTAGAAATTTTATTCGCGGCAGTCATTGATGCAGACAATGCGATATTAAAAGCGTATAGCTTGTAAAAGCGAAGCAAAACGCAAATCCTTTGAGATGCAATTTGTTGTTTTTTAAAACTATACTTTGCTTTACGAAGCTTAATTTGCGAAGCTTGATTTATGTCAATTACAACAAATTGCTGTATGCTTTTGTATAGGTTTGAATTGTCTTTTAGTCGTGCTTGTTGGCCTTTGTTTATGTGGATTTTCATTTTTTTATTTTTTTGGGTTGTTTATTATAGTAGACCTTGCTTTATACTATATATGCTTGCCGCTTGCGTGTGGAATAAATTCGTAATAATCACTAATAATTAAACTGAAAAATGACTTGCTTTTGCAAAATTGTAACAAAGCATTCCTGCCTTTGAATCTATTGGAATATTTCCGCGTCGTTGTAAAATGGTAAGAGTGATTCAACTTAACCAACTACGGCCCCGTATCAATTTTAACGTGTTTTTTGAAATTTTTTGAAAAGTTAATGAGCAAGCGACAAAATTTTTTCAAAACCATCCTGTATTGATTGAGTCTCATTACGGTTTTTAAAGCAATCTATATGTCTACAGCACCCATGTTATTCTGGGTGTTTTGACCACCTCTTACGACCACATTAATGATAACAATTTTACTTGCACAGTACTATTAAATTTCCAAAAAGCTTTTGATACTGTTTGTCATACGTTAATATTAAGTTAACTTAAACATTATGGTAACCGAGAAGTTGCGCACAAATTTATAAGCTTCTTTTTATCTGGAAGACAAAAACATCTAGCCCAGACAAAAATATTTTGCCCATCAAGATCTGCAATTCGAAATAGTCAACAATCAATTTTGACTGCCTTAAGGCATGTAACTTAAGTCCTTTTTTTATTTTAATATAAGTGGCATCATTAATGCTTTAAACCCAACTCCCAGATTATTTGTTATTTTTAAAAAATTAAAAAAAAAGTTACTTCAAACAAAATTTTAAAAAAGATTATTTAAAAAAAAAGTTAACCACTCAAAAAAACTTATAATAATTACAACAATAAGTTAGTTATAAGGGCAGCTTGACTCGATGACCCGAAAAAGGTCTTTCGCTGTCCTGTTTGCTTTGATAGCAAGTGATTCAAACTACAGTACTGGTAAATTTTAGAATAGCCTATTAATTTCTACGCCTTCAACAACAATTACTTCTGTTAAGCGTTACAGTAAATTAGCCCACATTTATTTCCTTTATTGGCATTAATAATCATTCTATTTGTGCGAGTGGATATTTTTTTTATTGGTGTTAAGTTATTGGAAATTGAGCTCAAGTGAACGAATAAATTGAATTGAATTGAATTGTTGATGATACATGTCTAGCATATGTGGGCAAGTTAATGCAAAAGGTTTGCTTCGTTAACCACTAGTCCGTTAACAAACTTCCTACCTCCATTAACATTAATCCATTATTTTCAGCTTTAATTAACGGAAGTTAATAAAATCCGTTAGTTCGTTAATATTATGCGTGTAATTTACATTTCTTTTTATTCACTCGCTTCTAGAACACGAGTTGATGCTGTTGAGCTGATTGTAAGGAAATATTTATTGCTATGGTGGTCTTTCTATGTTTTGGAAGTTACATTTTACAGTCAAATCCAATTTCAAGATAAAAATACGTTCAAATGCACTAACGAAGCTGCGATCGAAAAATCTTTGGAAATTGCGAATAGCGATAAATCGATAGACCTATGAGGCTGCAGCTTATTACTTGCCACAAAAAAGAGCTCCTTTCTTTGCTTTCTTCTATAAAATCCTGCTAATACGCAATAAATGTTACCAGTGCAAACTAGTTTGTAACCGTATATTGAATAAATGGTGCAAGATATTAACGATAAAAACCTTAAGGAAATTTAACAGAACTTAACGGAAATTAATTTAGTCTGTTAACATAAAAAAACTTTTTAACGGATTAACGAGTTAATGAAAAAGTTAGCTTCGTTATAAACGGATTAACAATTAACGGGCTTGTGCCCACCTATGGTGTCTAGTAATATCCATGCCGACAATCCATTAATTTTGCGTGATAAGACAAATCATGAGTTACAGAGTGTACTAGAATGGACGAAAGCCAACAAAATAACTGCTAATTTTAAAAAATATTCAGCGTTAGCATTGCACCCCCTTAAAAATCATCAATCGTATCTCAACAATCGAAATATTGTACTTTTCAACAATAATCCAGTTTCCGCCAATAAACCAGTGAAATATTGGGGCATTACAATTGATACAAAATTAAACTTTGCACAACATATTATCAACGAAACATGTAAAATATTTAGATCTAAGTAGGTATTTTGTCTAAATTTAGGAACATCTAACGTTTTACAGCTCTTCGTAAATTGTAATATACTATGGTTCACTTTCATTTATTTATTGTAAGGGATTGTAATAAGACTTAGAATGATCATTTGAAAAGATTGATTATTAGGGTGGCTCGTTTTTCAACTTTTTTTTTCAAGTTTTTTCGAGGTAGTTGTAAAAAGTTGCCCATCCATGAGAAATTTAGCCTTGCAAATTTTGAGGATTTGAAACCATCATCTTTAGCCCCATCACGTGACTCAAAAATGCAAAAATCGCGTAAAAGCTCCTTTTTACATTTTCGCAAAGAAATTTTTTACGTGGGTAGGTGTTACCTTGTTTATAAATGTACAAAGAGTCTGTGACTAAAGTTTTGAAGCAGTGGAACAGTATTTTTAGCTCCATCAAAGCTGAGGAAATAATGCTTTTTTTGAAATTATCTGCCATTTTGCTGTACTTGCCATGCATTTGTTTGGATTGCAATTACTCTATTTACATTTATACGCAGGAGATTTTGCCTCACAATACACAAATATGTCTCCTTTTTCGATAGTTTTGAAAAAATAAAATCGTGAAAGACCAGTTTTTCTCTGATCGATATCATAAAATGCTTTACAATTATAGCGTAGGTGGTCTGGATAGAAAGGTCTCAGAAAGCTCTTTTAGGTTAGAAAAGAAAGGCAGCCAGCATATCTTGATCAATTTATGAAACAAATTTTATTAGGTAAGCTGTCTAACCATTTTATAAATTTAACAGTCATTTTGCTTGGAGGCAGCGAAAAGACCATAGAGGTCATTGTACAAAACAATAATTAAACTGAATTATTATTAGCGCCTCAACTTAATTTATTGATCCATGACGAATCGTTTTGCACTACAAATTGAAAAACAGCTGATTTGAGGAGTTTCTTTTGCGCATGAGCCAGCTTTGTGTGTAAAGGATGGAGGTTTGGTCTTTTTTTATAAATAAAGATAAAACATAAAATCGTAAAGATAAGAGGTAAGAGATTAAAGGTTTAAGATAAAAATAAGAAAGCGATAAAGGCTAAGATTAAAAGGGATTAAACTGCTTTAAGACAAGACAATACCTTTACTGTCTGTGCTAAGTTTTAGAGCAGGCTGTTGTTTTATTGCTTAAGGTTGATTCGCAGCTGCTTTCAGATAAAAAGTGAAGTACGTGGTAAAACCAAACTGCCGTGGTTTTCAACTGCTGACTTTTTATTTCATTGTGTGTATTTGTCCCGTCTACCTAAGCTTAGAAAGCTGCGTTATATATCTAATATTCTAGCAATAACATTTTCCGCAAAATTAATTGTAACAGTATAATGTTTTATTAAACAGATAAACTTGGAAGAACTTAGTAAAAGATCTTAAAGAAATGGGTAGATTAAGTAGGAAAAGCAGTGATTGTCCTGTGTTCGGGCAACCTAAACCATTACCGTGTATAGTGTTACCAACGTATGAAGATGTTATGCGAGCATGTCAGAATAAACGTATGAATTTACTGCAGTATTCCTCAAAAGAACCCGTCTTCTCAGTAATTTGAGCAAAGTGACTTGTTCCCTGGTAGCCGTGTGGGAAACTGCTTCAATTCCTATTATGGTTCAAGATTATCATAAGCAGTTTAAGAAGTGTGTTTACAATTACTAAACAAGAACAGATAAATCCTTCTATAAAGAAAAGCTAAAAAAATTTCAACTTCAAGCAAAGAATCTATTTGATATAGCAGCGTGCAAATGTTCTGATCTTACTTCTTGTCAATGTCCTGTCGTTAAAAAAGTTCCCCGCAAGGAGCATACATTCTTGCCAGACCAAAGATCTGATAGAAAGATGTGTGTATCTGGGATCGATCGTAATGAAAGCATAAAGATACAAAAAAGACTACAACGAAAAAGAAAACTGGAGAAAAATAAAGCAGCGCACTTTTAAACATCTGCTGCGACTGTATCATTATCCGATAGTGATGAACATGATGCAGATACACACATATCAAATGAAGAAAGCAATGTATCTGATTTTGAATAAGAAAGCTTTCAAGGTAACATGCTGGCTAATAGCAACGTCGCAAGAAAAAACCTGCACCTTTCACGTGAAGCTCAAGCATGTGACCAAACAGGGGTATCCGACAGAACTGCAGCTATTATTACAAGCTCTCTGTTAATTGACTTGGGAGAAGTAACTAAAGATGACTACAGCTCCGTTGTAGATAGACACAAAATTCGCCGAAATCGACAAAAAGTCCGCAAAAACCTTAAGCAGCAGGACACTTAGTTGCTTTACAAAAGAAACCTTACGCTATTTTTTTTGATGGACGAATAGACAAAACTTTGATCAATGTCAAAAAACATGAAAAGTATTCAAAATCGATTACACTGAACAACAAAATTTTTGCTAAAAAGTAGTGAGGAGGTGCCCTAGAGTGAATTTTGGACGCTGATTTCAAATCTGCCCTTATTTTTGCTCTAACGCGTCACGTTTTTAAGTTATTAAGAAATTGTCATTTTTTACTAAGGGTTTTTAGGCCTTTGCTTATTTCTTTATTTTTTATTGATTAATCAACTGAAATGAAGTCTACTACAAATTTGGCTATTTCAACTAATAAAA
This sequence comes from Trididemnum nubilum, assembly GCA_963965965.1. Taxonomy (NCBI): domain Eukaryota; kingdom Metazoa; phylum Chordata; class Ascidiacea; order Aplousobranchia; family Didemnidae; genus Trididemnum; species Trididemnum nubilum. The sequence goes on from OZ014470.1 coordinate 29,946,075, forward strand.
GATACATATTATGTTACGTAACCAACTCTTATTTACACCGAAATTCACAATAATGCAAACACGTTTTAACATAAGGATCTACAATATGTGTCAACAATGTGCAAACTTTTGTTGTTTTGATTTGCGTTGATGTTCTGTGTCACTTTCATTTTGCAAAAATCAACAATAGTCTGCCATCATGTGCTCAGTAACTTTTCCTTGGTAGCGATTTTCCATCTCTTTTATTTGTTGGTGAAATCGTTTACCATATTCATCTCTAATATCTCCCATGTTTGAGGGGAAAAATCCAAATGAGAGTGAAGAAAGTGTATTTTTAACGACATTCTTGCTCCAAGTTCTTGATAGGCTTGAAGAAAATCGGTAACCATCTGCACGTAGTTGGGAGATTTGTAATTACCCAAGAAAATTTTCACAATCAAGCAAAACTGATCCCATCCTGCTTTTTCTTCTGAATTTAGGTTTGCATCGAAATTTTTATCACCCATTAATTTTCGAATTTCTGGTCCAATAAATACTCCTGCTTTTACTTTCGCTTCAGTTTTGCTTGGAAACTTTTGTCTCAAATACAAAATGCCATTGCCAGTTGAATCCATTGCTTTTGTAAAATTTTTGAATAAACCCAGTTTAATGTGTAGTGGTGGGAGATATATCTTTTGTGGATCAACCAAGGGTACGTGCTGAACATCAAATCTTCCTGGTACAAATTCCTTTTGTGCAGGCCATTCTTTTTGGCTGTAATGACGACTGTCATCCCTACTATCCCACTGACACGGAAAACATTGATGTTTTGTGTAACCCATTTGCATTCCAAGAAATAAGCCAATTACTTTTAAATCTCCACAAATGCTCCATTTATACTCAGAGTATTTTATTAATTCCAAGAAAGTCTCCATTGACTTGTACGTTTCTTTTAAACCATCAGCATATACCAGTGGAATAGAAGGTTTTTTATTGCCATTATGCAATGAAACTGCCTTAAGCTAGATTTACTCGAATCAATAAACAATCTCCATTCAGCAGGATCATGCTCGAAACCAAATTGTTCCAAAAGTCCGGGATTATCCGAGCAATAACAAACACCATTTTCAGCTGCAAAATACTTTTCAAGTTGAGCATGACGTGTACGATAAAAAGTACCTGTAACACCTTTTTGCAATAAATTCCATTGTTTTAGTCGTGAGGCGAGAAGTTCAGACTTTTTTGGTTAAACCCAAGTCCCTGACCAAGTTATTTAAGTCACTTTGGTCGAGTAGGTGAGGTGTCAAAGAAAAAAAGTCATCAACACTCTGAGCTGTATCAGTGCCTGAACTCTAGAATAGTACCTCAAAGTGTGCAGAGGTAGTTGCACTTTCACATATTTCATCTGTACGTAATTCTAGCTGTGATTGAGGGCTTGGAACTGGAATATTTTCAGATACATGAGCTACTGGCCGCAACGCAGAAGGACAATCGAGATAAACAATTTTGCTTTTATTTTTCTTGGAATGACCTGATACCTTAGTTAAACAAAAATAGCAATCCGAAAAATGGTTTGTAAGTTCACGCCACACCATAGGTACAGCAAAAGGCATGCTCTTTCATTTCCCATTTAACCACTGAGTCAAGGATGCATAGCAATTTCTGCAACATATATGGGGGGCCCAAGATTTGTCCTGGTCTCCCACTTGACATCCAAAATAATGCTTGTAACCTAAAGTCACTTTACGTGTGATATTTAGTCTTTGAGATTTTGGAGTAAACTTGCCACAGATATTGCAAAAAGTATCCGGATGGTTTACACACTTACACAGGATCTACGGCTAGCCATAATACCTAATACACGCTTTTCAAAGTAAGCTGAAACATATCAAGACATAATTAGGTTTGGAGGCTGACAACAAGCTGGTGCTGCAAATAGGTAAAATAACTAATTGTTATGTACATGATTATCCTGCTACAATACTGGCTTTAGTTCTCATAAATAGGCTTCCTTTATCTCAGAAGTATTTTTCTATGCCGTCACTAACGCTTGTCTAGAACCAGTCGTATCTTTTTCGCACGCAGATAAAAAAAGTGTTGACAGCAAAAGATTTGGTTGCAATTTTATTGCAGATAGAAAATGAATAAAATTTATTCAAATCAATCCAAAGATGATGCAATACTTGTAATCAACAGGTTGAAGCACAGAAGTATGCACTATGTACGTTAACAACTTCACAAAGCATCATTTTGATATCGAATGTTGGTTTAAAAAAGCCTATAAAAGGCAAATCAATTATCTCAATAAATGAATGTTTTACAAAAAAATAAAAGTTAAATATAAAAAATCTAGACTTGATGGGAGAAAATGGGTAGCATATTTGGATTCAGAAAACTTAGACGAAAACACGTAAAAAAGTTCAATAAGCATGACAAAAATTTTTTTTCTTGTTCAGTGTTATTAATGAAGAACACATTTGCAGTTTGACAGAGCCAGGATCAAAATATGTTGAACATGTAACTCCTGATTCTGGTTCTTTAGAGATATTGCACAAGAAATTCTGGAATGCTTTCACTCTGAAATTCCATTGTTAGATTTTACATATTTGAGAGCTATTGGTTGTAATGAAACTGTTGTGAACACCGGTTCAAAAAATGGAGTTGTAAGGCAGCTGGAAAAAGCCGCTGGCAGGTCATTGCAGTGGTTGATTTGTCAACTTCATGCGAATGAATTACCTCTAAGACATTTACTTCAAAATCTTGATGGAAAAACAAAAGGACCGCCTACCTTTACTAGAACACGAGGCAAAAATTTGGAAAAGTGTGAGAATATTTATGTTCACCAAAATTTTCAAAGAATTGAAGCAGAAATTATGGAAGTTGAATGTGATGATTTGAGCACTGATCAAAAACATTTGCTAGAAATGCATTGCGCAATTTCTAAAGGCATTGTAGACCATCCTGTTTTTCATCGTGATCTTAGTGCACTTGGTTATTCTCGTTGGCTCACAACGGCGAACAGAATTTTGCATCTCTACGTAACGATGTCAAATCCATCCGAAAACTTGCTTTTGGTAACATAATTTGTAATGAAGGTTTATACGCCTATGTGGTTTGACATAAAGATTAGTCCTTCTGCTATATACGCCTCAAAGCATTTGTACCAAACTATTGAAAAAGTTTGGGTACTCAGCCCACGTGTTCAACAAATAGTGTTGCTAGTAATTCAAAGAAATGGTTACTATGCTCACCCCAAAAATATTTTGCTGGCAATGGTACATGATAAAAATAAGGACATCAGAGAGCTTGGCCTAAGAAGAGTATTGAAAGCTCGAAAAATCGAAGCTGAGCATGGCAAGGGTGTGCGACTTTTTAAAATACCCAAGATCAATTGTGACGCTACAGCATATTACGACCTGATTGACTGGCAAAATATTCTAATTACATCACCACCATTGCTATTCGATGTCACTCATGACGATATAAAAAGGACAATCACTCAACGTACTTCATTCACGTTACCTGTCGAACTTACCAGGGTTCCCTGTCACACTGAAGCAGTGGAAAGAACGATTAAACTTGTGACAACTGCATCTAACAAGGTATGCGGTAAAGAAAACAGAGATGGCTTTGTTAGAGCAACCTTGCAGAGTCGAAAATCAATGCCACAGTTTGAAAACAAAAAACAACTACAGGTTTAAATAAGTGAAGTTGTAGCAATTGTGGTATACCTGAAATATGAAGTAGGCCTACCGGTACTGTACTGTAATTGCTTGTTATACATTGTAAATGGAGGATGTCAATGATTGCTTTTGTGATAATAATTCTGCGACTTTTACGACACGTCCTGGCTGTAAAATGACATGTCTGTTGTATGAATTTTTGATATTTCTACCAGGTATTATTGTTTTTGACGCACCTTTAACGAATAATGAGTTTGTTTTACCACTCAAGGATATTTTGCCCTCTAGAAAGCAAATGTAGCAATACAACTCGCTTTTGCAATTCAGATTAAATCATAATTAAAAACAAATTATAGCTCATTACACTTTTTCAACTGCAAAAAATTACAGTAATGTGGTTGTAGAGGCACTAAGTCGAAAACACGAGTTACAAAATATCGCAAAATGGCGGATATTTTAGGAAAGTACATTACTTTCAAAGCTTCAGATGGAGCTAAAAATATTGTTTAATTAGTTCAAAACTTTAATTACAGACTATTTAAACTTATTTACATAAGTTAACATTTACCCAAATAAAAATTATTTGACACAGAAGCTTTAAAAAAACTTTGAAAAATGAGAAAATTTACCCCATTTGGGCATTTTTGAGTCACGTGATGGGGCTAAAGATGACGGTTTCAAATCCTCAAAATTTGCAAGGCTATATTTCTCGTGGATGGGCAACTTTTTACAACTACCCCGAAAAAATTTGAAAAACAAGCCAACCTATTGATTATTCTTCAAAATAAAGCTGTCAAAATAATTGCAGGTGGACAGCAGCAACTGGGCGGTGACAGTTTCACCATTTTATCACCGATTATTATAAATCTTAAAACTGACAGACTTCTATGTATATGAACTAGCAAAATCAATGCACAAAAGTTCACAAAAAAAGCTACCAAAATCGCCTAAATTGTCACTTTACTGCTGTTAGTGCGATACATACTCGAACAATGCGCCTCACATCATCTGAACTTAATTTGTATTAGTATAGAGAACACAAAAATTACAAAAAGCGATTTTAGTAACAAGGAGCCGAAATTTGGAGCTCGGTATCGTATGAATTACAAAAATTACAATTTGAGCAATTAAGTTACCGGTAAATACAAAAAATATGTATTGTTGAATATTCACATTTCTCTAACATTAATTAAAGATGACACAAGCTCAAATTTGACCTATACGCAACATATTCAAATCAACATGAAAAACTGACACTCCCATCAGCTTGACATGACTAATTGTCGGGTGGCCACTTGACACGAATGGTCAAGAGCAGTGGTGCCGAAACCCGGGGGGGGGGGATGGAGGGGGATATATCCCCCCCAATAAATTTGACTGTATCCCCCCAACAATTTGAGTATGGTCTTTATCTGCATCCCCTCCAATAATTTGACTCTGGTGTGCATCTGAGTGCAGGTCTGTACTTGAATTCGGGGAAAAAAGTGTTTCATTTCTAGTGAAGACCTTTTTTTTTGGTCTTCACTTAATTTACTCAACTGAAAAAAGTCTTGGTCCAGGTTCATCCCCCCAATGTTGAAAATAGGGCAAAATTGGGGTAAAATTGCAAATTATCCCCCCCAATGCTCAACAAAGATTTGCACCACTGATCGAGAGGTCTCCTCGAAACTTCCTGTTCTATTTATCGGTATTTGTGTGCGTCCATGAGAGTTTGGCAGATAAACCGGGTTATCAAAACAACCACTAATTTTTAGGAAAGTTTTGTCGGAAACCGGCCCGTGTAAATTTCTTACTAAACGATTTGCGTGCCCCCCCCCCCCCCGATCAACATCCTGGTTGCGTGCTGGCTGGAGACTACAATACTACTGCAATAGGAAGTACCAAACGCTACTTGAGGTGCAAAGACAAGATAGTCGCTGAAGCGTTGCGAGAGAAACTAAAACTTTGCGTAATAGTTTTTGCAAGACTTTCCACAAAAGTGAAAAAAATTTTCATTGATGCAGTGGTTGATGCAACAAAATCGCTTCGAAATTGATTTTTTTATTTGTATGACTTACTTAACAAGCTAACAGCTTTTACGCGCTGACTGCTGGTTAAACCAATCAGGTTTCGGCAATTTCGAATGTATTTTATCAAAAAAAAAAAAAAAATGAGCACGCCACAAATGGTATATTTCTTAAAATAAAAAAAAGGATTTGTCTTCAAGAGTAGAAGAAATTTAAAATTTTTCTATTGCAGAAGTATCCTTTATTACGTAATGAGATGTGAGCAAATGTTCCCTTTTGCAAAATTACTTTTGAAAAAAGTCGATATCTCAAAAACTAGGAAAGATCGACATTTAAAATTTTCACCATAACGTTTAAAATCAGCCTACACTTCAAAAATATTCAACTTTAGCTCGTTTTTATTTTTTGGTATATGGAAGCGACATGCATGAAAAACAGTTTCCAGAGATGCGATATTTCGGGTGATAAAATCGCTTTAGAATTAAATTTTTTGTCCTTAAAGACTCACCAGCTTAAGTGTTTGCCAAACACAGCTACAAACTTAACTCAACACTGGTGAAATTCATCGGGATTGACAAATTGATACGCATTTGCCAATGAAAATCTACACCAAACCGTAATTAATTAGCTTCGAGCACAGCAAACGCATTGTCAATTTTTTTTATATAGAAATGAATAAAAAACTTGCACTGCAATTCGATTGTTGATTTTTTGTAGTTATGAGTTATAGGCGAATTAATAAACTTATAAACTTTTCAATTAACAAAGTTTATTAATAAACTTTTAACTTTTCAAACTTTTAACAATAAACTTTTCAAACCAAAAATTGCAATTTTTTTTTGTTTATTTGTGTGTCAATTCACGATCACGTGACCGAGGATCCCAAAATTGGTACAAAAACGCTTTCCTTAATTTTCATGTTGAGTCCAAATTTCAACTTTCTAGATTTAATCGTTTGCTCGTTATGAGCAAATCAATTTTCATCTGCCAATAGTCTCGAACAAAAACTAAGGTACAACGTGCTAACGCGAAGTCCCGATTGGGTTAAGTCACAGAGGTCTTTTAAACTATATACAGTATTGGGTATCCCGAAGAACGTAGGGGCGAAACTGTTCGCCTTTTGGGGGCATTATTTGGGAGTATTATTTCAACAATTTTATTTTATTTCATTACAGTATGGTAGAGGTTAATATAGGCCCCATGGACTAGGATACTGCATTGAAACGTCAGGGTTGCCAATAAGCTTTATAATTATGGAGGACCTTACGTTGTGTTTGAAAAAAAATCTCTGGAACGGCTAGGTCAAAAAGAATGGAGTCAAAACTAATCTGATCTAATACGATTGATGTAACGTTAGATACCCCCATCAATAATATTATCGGCAATTTTTAAATTCTTATTGAACATGTATTAGTTGATGTATTATGACGAAACGCATCAAAAATGAAAACTTTTTGCTGCATGCATTTTTATTGTGACAAACCAAAATAAGGCAAGAAATGAATATTTTTATTTCACTGTCAAATAACTGTTTATTGGCAAAGGCATAAATCGAGTTCAACTCGGTTTAGTCAGAAGAAGACAAAAAACAAAAATTTGAAAGTAATAATTTCATTTTGCTGTCAAACATTCTTTCTCATGTATTTACTACATTTAACCCAAAAAAAAAATTACCATACGTTGATAAAACATTTTGAAATTATGCTTTCTCTCGTTTTTTACTTGGCCTGTAAGAAAGGGGTAGGAGGGGGCTTGAAGAGGCTGGGCAATTCAATTCTTTAACTGGCCTTCACATTTTTGCAATTTAATTCCTTCAAATGGCTCTAAAAAGTACGAAACTTGATACGAATAGTTTTCAAATGCGAATAAAAATAACGTAATTGCCCAGCAGCTGGGTCTCCACCCCCAGACCCCGTCTGTGATGCGCATGGGTTACGCCCCTTTGCTTAGCACGCAATGTTTGGCCACAAAATGAAATTATTATTTTCAAATTTTGTTTTTTGTCTTTTTTTGACTAAACTGAGTTGAAATCGATTTATGACTTTTGCCAATAGACAGTTATATGATGGTGAAACAAAAATATTCATTTCTTGCCTTATTTTGGTTTGTCACAACAAAAATGCATGTAGCAAAAAGCTTTCATTTTCGCTGCGTTTCATCATAGTACATCAACTAATACATGTTCAATAAGAATTTAAAAATTGCCGATAATATTACAACTTAGTTTTTTAGCAAGTACGCGATTGAAAAAATACCGAAATTATGGATTTTTTGCCTTTGGGGTAGTTACACTGGTAATAAACGGTCTCGATTTTTAACTAAACTGACTGTCAGATCAAGACTCTATAATCTGTAATGTGAGAAGAAAAAATTTACGAAATCAATTCAGTACATTAAATGAAATTATGGTTTTGTTAATGAGTATTGTGAAATTTTTTATAATCAAAGAAATCAATTTTGGCCCCCAACAGCTGAAACCTTCGATAGCTTTTTCTACCGAAAAAAGAGCGAACGAAAAAAACAAAAATACTAATAATAATAAACTGTAAGGCAGTATGTCGCATAGAATGCTATAGCAAGAAAAACATTACTAAGCTCTGGAAAAATTCTGGCGGTTAACCGTAATTTAATAATAACAATAATTGCAATTTATATCCCCCTTGAGACAACACCAACAAGTGTCAATGCATCTGACTAAGGGGCCAAAGTAACATTCAAATAGCTTTACAGAAATAAAATTAATATACAACAGAGGTACTAATTCTACAGCAATAAGCAGCAAAATACTGGCACCAAACAGTGGTAATATCCTCCAAGGCTAAATTAAAATAATATGCTTTTAGACGTTTCTTGAAAAGGGACAAAGTTTCAATTTCACGCAGAGATAGTGGCAACGAATTCCATACCTTGGGTGATGCACGCAAAAACATAGATTGGGATCTAGCAAAGTTTGAGCTAGTTACCGTTTGAAGCAGCCAATTATCATCATTAACACGCAAGCTGTATCTTTCCGAAACAGAACGAGAGTTGATTAAATTTTTCAAATATGTAGGAGCATAGCCATGCAGGCACTTGTGTGTGAGCAAAGCAATTTTGAATTCAATCCGAAATTTAACAGGTAAAAAATGAAGGCTTTTCAAATATGGTAGCATATGCATACGCAAAGCAGAACCACGAAGTCCAAAAATAAATCTCACTGCAGAATATAAAACTTTTGTCAACTTGTGCAATAAATATTTTGGTAAGTTATAAAACAAGACATTGCAATAATCAATATGGAACAATATCAAAGAATGAACTAGTTAAACTTTTAGAGGTTTAGTAAGCTTAGATGCAATTCTGCCTAAATTACATAAATTGGCATGACAAGTACAAACCACTCTATTGATATGCTTCTCAAGGTTCAGTCTGTCATCAAATATTGCACCAAGAATTTTGACAAAATCATTAGGCATAGGCAAAGAACAGCTATCATCAATATGTACATTAGAAATTATTCTGGGTTCAATGTTACGGTTAGATAAAATTTCGATGACTTTGGTCTTACTTTCATTCAATTTTAGAAAATTACAAGTCATTCAATGCTTTAAATCTTGCAAAAAGGCTCGGATTTTGTTTTTAATCATGTCTACAGAAAAATCTTTATCAGAAGAAAAATAACACTGCATATCATCAGCATATGAATGCACAAAAAGACCATGTGAATTAGCAACTAATTCAGCACTTTTAGAATACAACTTAAATAGCACTGGCCCTAAAACTGAAACCTGGGGTACACCAGACTTAACATCAACTGTATGAGAAATACAGCCAGCACCTTTAACAAAGTAGCTCCTATTATTTAAATAGGTTGAAAACCATTCTAAAGCGACATCAGAAAAAAAGTAACTAAATGCACTGCG